>APFE030655229.1:212074-257694 GCA_000404065.3 Pinus taeda
CGCTCAATCTTCATGAGATGTAGGCATTATCGAATCCGTTTAAACCCGCACAAGTGTGTTTTTTGCATAGAAGCTGGTCGATTGCTAGGTTTTGTTGTTTCCAAAGCCGGCATTCGCGTCGATCCCTCAAAGGTAGAAGCGATCATCAAATTGCCTCCTCCTTCGAGTTTACGCCAACTCCAAAGTTTGCAAGGGAAAGCAAACTTTCTCCGTCGATTCATTCCAAACTATGCCGAGGTCACTAAGGGGTTCACCCGCACACGGAATGAGTTATATTTGCGGACAAATCCAACCTTCTTAGGAGTCTGAGACTCTCTAATGACAAACAAACCAAACAAGAGCTATCCCTCTCTAGATACACACCATTCTATGAGAATTCAAATGTTTTCGATCTTACCTTAGGTCCCACGCTTGTTGTAGCAGTCCAGCCTTGCTGATCCAGATGAGCTCCTCCTTCACTTTCAGACCTGCATACACCGACAAAGCAAACGATTACATAGCATCTGAATATTCATCATAAAATAAAGCATATCTATCATATTGACCAAGGAATACATGAAATAATTCATTAACAAATCATTGAGAAGAATGGACTTATTTGTATTAAATAATCAAAGGAACCATTACAACCTGAGCCTTGGTGCTGTGCAAGCTCCTCCCAGGGTCCAGCAAGAGATTTCCTCTACTTTGACAAGCTCACCCACTCCCACTATGGCAACAAGGAAGGATAGTGATCTCTCCTCACAAGTCAACAAATGGAAGTCCTAATTCCAGCAACATTTACCCTATAGAATGTTCAGCTTTCAACCTCTCCTCCTTTGGCCCAATGCCTGTATTTATAGCATTCTAGAAGAGGTTATTTAGTTCCAACATCAATGGGATACTCCCTCTTTTGGATGGGGTAGCTCCTCTCTTGATGGGATAAGCTCCTCTATCATAGGGGTGCATGAACCATCTGGAGGCGCTCAATACACGTCGAAAACTCTTCTAGAAGGCTCTAGAAGTTACCACAAGTAACTTTTTAAGGATGAAACTTGCGCCTTTTGACCTTTACAGGGGTACGCACCCTAGCTTTAGTATACAGAGCGTATTACTACGCAGGTCTAATGTATTTGGAGTGCGTACACGCAGGAAAGGTAAAGAGAAACTGCGTACCCAGAGATAAACATGTTTTTAAGTGACTTTCTCTCTTTTTGAAGTTTTGACATGAAGAGCAGAGGCATGGGGCTTGACAAAGAGGACAATATGGCTATTGACGAGGCCATATAAACTGCAGATAGTCAAGGTGACAAAATTTAGTGTAACACACAGAGCCCCCAGCCCATTCCACCATTCTTTCTAAGCCTTCCATCTATAGTCGCCAACAGAAAACCACTGAGCCAAAAACACACAAACTGCTCGATCTGTGTCTATGTCCATCTCGTGACCATCATCATTCATCCGAAAGGAAACATAAATGTGGAAAGCTTCCATAGATATAGACAAATTATGTTATACCATTCTCATCCCTATCTCCTTACTCCCTCTGATCAATTATGTTTAACCACAAATCCCAACCATTGGTTGCCAGGCATAGACACTCTTCTCTCAGTTTACCTACAGGTACCTATTCCCAAGCATGTCGAGAATCCTTGTTCTTATTGACCACCCCTTCGTTGGCCAACCAATCTGAAAGCATGTTTGCCTTCCATCTGACATGAACAAATCTTATTGTTTTAAGAGTTTGCAGATGAGAGTGTATACGATGAAAAATATGCATAAGCTTCTAGTGCTTCGACACTTTATCCGGCCAAGTTCCATAGTGAATACTCTTGGCTGCTCTAATGGTCAATTCTGAATCTGCTTCAATTATAACATTATGTAAATTAGCTTTCACCATGATCTCCAAGCATTGTTCCAAGGCCAGGAGTTCAGCCATGTTATTGGTGCCCTTTTCCAAGTGGCCATGGAAGATGAATTTTATATTCCCCTGTTGATCTCGCATAGCACCACTAAAGCCCGCTTCCCCTGGATTACCCTTAGAAGCTCCATCAATGTTTACTTTGAGGAAGCCCTCTGGAGGGGGTTGCCACCTGCTAACCCCTGAGCTTATTGTTCTTACTTTCTTACGAGTTCCTTGAGGAATTATGTATTGTAGACCCAAATTGAGAAGAATGATCTCCTTGTGAGGCAGAGGAGGGTTAGTGGGAGTTGACCTTACAAGGCTTTTGACTGTTTCTTTGAGCTGGTTCATGATCTGAGTGATTATGTATTGTGGCTAGCTGACTTTGTTTCTAAAGATTCTTCTATTGCGTTCTTTCCAAACATTCCAAATGACAAATCCCAAAACTAGCATCCAGGTTTTATTGATGATTTCATTATCTAAGAAGTTATTCCTCCACTTTTTGAAAGTGTTGGAGATATTGAGATTGTCCCTGTCAGTTTGTTGGAAGGTTGAGGCCACCCAGTTCCATACCCTGGCAGAAAAAGTGCAGATGTTGAGTAGGTGCTCAATCATTTCCTCATGTGAGCTCCAGAGGTGACATTTGGAAGGTCCTATGAAGCCTTTCTTAAGGAGGTTTTCCCAAGTTAGTATCTTTCTTTGGTGCACTAACCAGATGAATATTTTTATTTTCATCTAGTGAGAGGTTTTCCAAAGCTTCTTCCAGACTATGTCAATATTGACAAAGTTAAAACCTGTTATTTCCTTTTTTGCCTCTTTGAGATTAAATTTTCCTTCATTATTCTTCCCCCATCTTAATTAGTCGGGTGAGGATGAGACCAGAATCTGTCTCTGATCTAAGTCCATGGTGAGAGCATCTGCCATATCCTTCAAAGGAATTTCATTGTTGTAATATAGATCCTTCCATTTCCTCCATTTTCCATTATTACTCTCTTGGTCCCACAAATCTTGTACCAAGAAGAGATCTTCGCTTTCTGTGTCTATCTTGAGAGTTGCCCATTCATCCTTGTTTAAGATGGGTTCCTGTTACCAGCTATCCTCCCAGAAACAAGCTTGGTACCCTGCTCGAATCTCTAAGAAGCAGTGTTGTTGAACGGTGCCTTTGTTCTCCCAAGCAAGGTTGCAACTATGTGATCCCCTAATTTGTTATAACATTCTGATGTGATCCTTTTCCTACCAGTGTTTAGCATATTTTTGTTTCCAAATCTTGGCCCATGGGGAATTTGGTTCCTTAATCCATCACCACCACAGTTTAGCTCCCAAATCTTTTCTTAGAGTCTCTAGATCATGCAGCCCCAAGCCACCATGGCTTTTGGGCTTACAAAGATTGTCCCAGGTAAATAAAGGCAATTTTTTATTTTCTTCCCCTCTACCCCACAGAAAGTCTCTTTGAATGTTCCTTATTTGTTGCTTGATACTTTGAGGAGTAGGGATGGCTGCTAACATGAAGATGGGAATGGCCTGTAATACTGCCTGAGTGAGCACCAGTCGCCCTGCTAAGTTTAGAGCTATGTATGTCCATTGATTGATTTTGTCTTGAAGTTTGCTCAAAATAGGTTCCCATATTTTCTTGTTTAGAGGGTTATCAGTGAGAGGAATGGCAAGATGTTTGGAAGGCAGCTATTCCCTTTGAAAACCAAGAATCCTAGTAATGTTTCTCTGTATAGCAATATTAGTGTTAAAGAAAAAAACTTTGGACTTGTTTTGGCTTACCTCTATGCCTACAACCATAGCAAAGTTGTCCAAGATTTCTTTGACTTCCCTTGCCTCTCTAACTATCGGTGTGCCCTAAAACATAGTATCATCCACAAATTGTTGATGAGTGTTAGCCTCTACATCTAGGGTGAGCCTGATCCCCTGAATTCGACCTTCAGCATTTTCCATCTTGATTGCCCTACCTAACCCTTCCATCATGAGGACAAAGAGGAAAGGTGATAAGGGATCTCCCTGCCTGAGCCCTCTGGAAGGTGTAAAATTTTTTGAAGCAACCACATTGAGCAAAATGGAAAAGCTGGTCATGGTGACTAGTGCCATAACCCATATTATCTAGTTTTTTTCGAATCCATAGGCTTTAAGAATAGCTCTTATATAAGACTAGCTGAGTTTATCATAGGCTTTCGCAAGTTCCAACTGAATTATCATCCCTGCTTGATTGTTGCTTTTGAGTGAGTGTACCACCTCATATGCTTGGATGATGTTGTTGAGAATTTTTCTACCCTCCACATAGCCTGTTTTCTCTTCTGAGATGAGGGTAGGTAGCAGGGGCTTGGTTCTCTTGGTTATCACTTTGGATATGATTTTATACACGACATTACATAAGGATATGGGCCTAAATCCATCCGGAGTCATAGCATTTTCCTTTTTTGGGATTAAAGCTATAAAGGAAGCATTAAGTGCTTTCCGAACCTTTTTATTTCTTCTTGTGTCTTCCACAACCTCAGGGATATCCTATTTGACTGTATTATAGCAGGATTTGAAGAAATCAACATTGAAACCATCTGGTACTGGTGCTTTTCCACTTTGCATTTCCTTGATCACCTCACTAACCTCCTCTTTCGAGACCGACCAGTTGAGATTATGGTTATCCTCTCTAGTGACCAACTTGGGAATGTACTGTGTGAACTGAGCAATGTACACATATCTATCCTCCATAGGCTCCTTTGCAATGTTAGAAAAGTGTTGAACTAGGTTCGATTCCATATCCTTGTGGGAAACCAGTTCAATACCCTGATAATCCTTAATTTTTGTGATTCTATTATGCGCCCCGTGGGCCATAGTGGATTTGTGGAAGAACTTGGTATTTCTTTCTCCCTCTTTAATCCATTGAATCCTAGATTTCTGTCCCCATAAAGTTTCCTCTTGTAGGAAAGAATCCTCCCATTCTCCATGCAAAGTGTTAGGTAGTTTTTGCCATTCCTCATTGAAGCCCTCTGAGATATTGATCTCATTGACTTCTTGGAGTTTTTGCTCAGTTTCAATTCTGGCCTTGATGATGACTCCAAAGTCCTCTTTGTTCCAATTCTTGAGTTTGAATTTAATATATTTCATTCTTTGTTGGAGCATGTACATCTTAGTACCCTGAAATTTCAAATCCTCCTTCCACCATTTATCAATGTTGCTAGTAAAATTGGGGTGCGAGAGCCAAGCATTTTCAAATTTGAAAGGCCTATTTCTTGGAGTGCCCATAAAATTAGCTTCTATCTGATCTAGCCAATGATCCAATCCTCCAAAGGGAAGAATGGACGTTGTGATGGTTGGTCCTGTTAGGAGGAGATCCTCAGAAACTATGAATCTATCAAGTTTTGATGCCACTTGGGATACCCCTCCCCTTATGTTGTTCCAAGTGAAGGTTCCATTTATTGTTTCTATATTTGCTAGTCCCATGTTCATGATGAAACCCTATAAAGCTTCAAAATCTCTGCCTCGCTGTCTAGTCCCTCCTTTTTTTCTGAAAGAGATCTTATCATATTGAAATCACCTCCAACTATCCAAGGAATATTAGGATGTCATGCTATGAGACCTTCTAGGGAGGAAAGAAGCTTGAGTTTATCTGCTTGCTGTTGAGGTCCGTAAACATTTGTTATCATGTAAGTCTCTTTGTCACCTAAAGGACTACACACCAAAGAAAGATAGTTTCTGGATGCCTTAGCATCCAGGATTCCAAATTTCTGTGGATCCCAGAGCGTGAGAATCCCACCTACAGAGTTATTGGATTTAACTTCTATATACTCATACTTGATTAACCACTTATTGTGAATTTCTCTTATTTTTTCCATTGAGAATTTGGTTTCCTGAATAAAGACCATGTTTGATTTTTCTTCTTTTATTCTATTACTGAGATTTCTCTGTTTCCTTCTACTATCTAAACCTCTAATATTCCAGGTTGTGAGCTTCATTAAGAAAGGTTGGTAAAGGAATAATTGGTGAGATCTTTCATCTTAATTAAGTTAATCAATAGTTTCCCACATTCATTAGCAGTTCATTCTATCCTTTTCTTCCTCTTTTCCTCCCTAGGTTCTTTGGAGATTGTGTCTGTGGGTTCTCCATAATTTTGACCCCACTTTGCTCCTATATTTCATGGTTTCTTTTGAGACTGGTTCCCTTCAATTGTGCCCTCCATAAATAAAGTTGTTGGACTTGATCATAGTCTTCTTTTGGAAATCATTCCACTCCTTTATTCTTTCCTTGTTCTAGAAAATGTTCAAGATCTAGGTTTTCCTTGTCTAGAATCTCTTGTAGTTCTTGGTCCTCCATTCCTACCTCACTTGGAGTCATCTCCTAGTCCTTACTGGTCTCCATGTTGTTTTGAATTTCCTCCATCTACTAGTTATTTCCTGGGATGTCCGCCATTTCAACTTCCATGTGTTGCTCCTTAAGTGCATTCTTCATGTCCTGGATTGTCTCCACATTCTCCTCCACTTCCTCTAGGGTTTTGAAACTATTGTGTTTCGTCTGTCTATCTTCGTTAGTCTCCTTGTCTGATCATTTACCCACATTCCCTTTGCCCCAAACCTTGGTAAAACCCTCATGATCTCTGTCCACAAAGGTTTTCTCAATGCCTTCCATATTGTTTGTTGGGCAGTCTTTGAATACGTAGCTGTGTTTGTGACATTTGTGGCATCTGAATGGTATGTGCTCATAGTCCATCGTTTTCACCCATTATTCATCATATACCTCTAAAATTATTGCTTCTGGAAGAGTTCTAGATATTTCCATTTCCACACATATTCAAACAAAGGAGGTATATTTACCTTTTAGAGTTTCCTCTGATATCTTCAGAAAATGCCCCAGCTTATTCCCTATGGTTTTCAAGGATTATGGTTGCCAGTAGTCCATGGGTAGTGAGTAAATTCTGATCCAAACCAGTACTGATGTAAATGTTTCATGTTCCAGAACAAAATGCATCGTCCATGGCCACATGTAGAGTCCTACTGTAGCATAGAAGTAATCCCCCCTTCAAATACTCTATGTTTGTCCTCTAGGCTCGAGAACACCACCATGAGGATGCGCTTAGAACCCAGATGTAAATGGATTCCTCCCTTTGGCTTCCAATGACTCCTGATCTAGATATATAATTCCCTCTCCATTGGCCATAACCCCATGAACATGCAAATTATCACATGTTCTTTAATGTGGTCCCTATGCACTTGAATCGTTAGATAACTCAAGATGACCTAGGGGATGATGCCTGATTTGGGTTTGTATACTCCCGTAGTTTTCATGGGAGGCATTTTCCTATGTTGCCTCCCTTCTCGTTGTATTTACTTATTTCCTATTGCTTTCCTTCCTGATCCTAAGCTTCGTTTCTTCCCACTATTTCCTTGCCTCTTGCTTCTGAAATATTTTCCAGTGGTTTTTTGAAATACTTTCCTCCTTCTTCCTTGCCTCCCTCTGTGACTTCTTGACTGTAGGAGGGAGCGATGCTCCCCCTTGCACATCCCACCATGGAATCCTAATGCAGAACTTTTCGCCAATGTTAGAACTCGTTAAGGTTGTAGATCCATAGTGTTCCGTTTCCTATTTTTCTATTTTGATTTTGGTGGGTTCCATCATGTTATTATTGAATGGAAATATTTATTGGTTTAAAAAATGAACATACTATTACAAGAAATAGAACTCCTACAAGCTATTGTTGATACTGTTTACTAATAATCTTCACATTTAACCTCTAAATGTACAATTCAATCTATGTGAATTGATACACTTGAATTTGAACATAGAAATAATTAATTAGATTATCAACCACTAGTGGCAATTGTTAACCAATGTGAGACAACTCGCTAATAGTGTAAATGAGTGTCAAGGTATAAAAGTGTGTTCTGACAGGTATGAATAGATGTGTTGGAGTCAAGTTAGCTACAAGATTGGATAACCAATAAACATTGATGTATTCCCTAATTTTTAATGAGGAAATATTTAATTAAGGTATGAAAATTGCAAAGCACTCAAAAGCATCTCTATTATTGGTCGCAGATAAGGTATTAAAGTCAACAGGACAAGATATGTTGAAAGGTGGACCTTAATTATTCCCACATCAACTGACTCAAGAATATAATCAAAAATATTTTGAAGAACCATAATATATTATTGAAACCATCATGAATTTACAGTACTTATTGTGAACTTTTCTTGCTACTTGCCTAGTTTTCAAGTAATGCTCATATCCACTTGCACCAATAAACTAGTTTACACAAGAAGGTTTAGTTTTCCATTTCCTATTTTACTTTATTCATTATAATATCTATCCATAAATAGAGGAAGCATTTTATCAAGTGTAAGATTATTTTTCAATGAATCAATGTGTGTAACAAGATAAAAATATGATCATATTCAAGTTTGAAACAATTTCTTTAATATATAATACAACATGAGAGACTATCTTCTTTGATTAATGTCAATAACTACTAAAGAAGAAAGTGGCGATCTAGATTAATGTTTTTCTAGAAAAAAAATCAATATAGATGTCACGCCCTTGGTTCACTTGCTTTTTTGGACCACTTTGTATGTCCCCTTTTGTCATTTCATTTAGATATTCTATTACTGAATGGTCAATATTTTGGATGCATAAAGGGTCTATTGATGGGTATGTTAAGGACTTCTTCATATCAAGTGCTAATGGCTTCTCTCCATAAAATTTGGTCCATGAGTATTTTATCTCCCGTATATCTTCTTTAGGATCAGTTGCTCATGAACATTTTTCACTTCTATTTATTCTTGGAGTGAAGGTATGCTGCTAAATACTATTAATATTTTTTCCTCTTGGGTTGGAGAGATTTTTCCAATTGTTGCTAGAATTTGAAAGATTATCTTGAGTAGAGTTATTATTTCCTCAAATAATTCTTGCACATGCATGAATTATTCTTGTTGGTTTTTTACTATGGTTTAGTACATGGGGATCCTTAGAATAGCCAAAATTGTTTGAAATACATGCCTCTTATTGATCATGCTTTACTTATGCAACTAATTTTATGCCTAAATAATAACTTAAATCCTATGTATACTTCCCCATAAATGGTGCCAAAAATGTTGACCAATTCTTTTGAAGTATAATTCTATTACATTTTTCATTAATCCAAGTTTGTAAACTTATGAACTATAATGTGCAGTATATGCAAGATCTAATTTTCAACTTTTCTATGAAAAATCACTTCACATGTGAACTATGAAATAATAGTTATAAATTATGAAAAGAAATTGCATCTTAAGGAAATCAATGCAGTAATGGTTCTAAGCATTTCTAATCCATCGTCATGTAAAATTTTTGTTATGAAACAATCAAATAATCATTTAATAATTTAACTTACAATTCAAGTAGTACAACATGTCCTCACAATGTCTTTTGCAATTGAGTGGATGTAAAATATAATTAAATCTAAGCATACTACGTATAGGTGCCTATGACCTGATAGTAATGGATTCGTTGTAGAAAAAAAGATTTGTAATAAATTGTTTATAAAATATTGTTACTTGTGTAACTAATTAAGGAAATGTGAAACTAATTAAAGGCATACATAGGCTTATATCCATTTGATAAATTTTAGTGTTGTAGCTGAAAAGATGTGCCTAAAATGGTCGTAAACTATTTTTTATTCATATTGAAGAAAACACTAGAAAGACATAATATAATATATAGAAGATATGGTTGTAATTAGAGAATTTAAGGGTGTTTTCTTGGAGGAAATTTTAGGGTTACCACCAATAAGAGACATAGACTTTACAATTGACTTAGTACCAGGAGCCACACCTATGTGAAAATAACCATATAGAATGAGAATTCTTAAACATATTGAGTTAAAAATGCAGTTATAAGATTTATTTTAAAGGTGATACATCATACCTAGTGTTTATCTCATGGGAGCCCCTCTGTTGTTTGTTAAAAAGCTATATGGGAATTTTAGGATGCACATATATTATCAATAGTTGAACAAACTAAAAATTAAGAATAAATATACTTTACCTTTAATAGATGATATGCTTAATCAAGTCAGAGGGGAAACAATGCGTGCAAAAATAGACCTTACATTAAGTTATCATTAGTTAAGAATAAAAAATGAAGATATACATGAGAAAAAATGTAGAAAAAGGTATGGACACTATGAATTCATAGTACTTTGGTCTTACCAATGCACACGCTACTTTTATTTGCTTAATGAATAATGTGCTTAGAAAGTATCTAGACAAGTTTATATTGGTATTTCCTCATGATATTTTGATATATTCAAAAAAACCAAGAAGAACAAAAAGAGAATTTAAGAGAATTGTTGGAGACCTTTAGAGAACACCAATTATACACAAATTTAAACAAGTGTCATTTTTAAAAAGAAAAAATTTAGTACTTGGGTGATGTTATCTCTAAAGAAGGAATATATGTTGATCCTGAAAAAATTAAGGCCATCCCAAACTAGCCAATACCTAATTATTTAGAAAATATTATATCCTTCATGGGAATTACTATTTATTATACAAGATTTATTGAATACTTTTCTAAATTAGCCTACCCCATTACTCCTTTGGAAAAGGATGGAATCAAATTCAATTGGATAGCAAAATGTGAAGAGTGTTTTAACAGATTAAAACACATATTAATAGTATCCCCAATTTTAAAGATTGTTGATCCAAAAAAATACTTTGTTGTATCTACAAATGCATATCTTGAAGGGTTGGGTGGTGTATTAATGTAGGAAAACTATGTAGTTGCTTATGAATCAATAAAATTGAAGCCTCATGGAAAGAAGTATGTCATTTATGACTTGGAATTAGTTGTTGTTATGCATGCATTAAAATTTTGGATAAATTACTTATTGGGGAAAAAATTTGCTCTTATCACTAATGGAACAAGTTTAAAGTATTTTTTTAGTCAAAGATATTTGAATTCTAGACACGAAAGGTGGATGGAATTCTTAAGTAAATTTAAATTTGACATCAAGTAGATTAACAGGAAAGAGAATAAAGTAGAAGACACCTTGAATAAAAGTGAAAATCATTTAGTTGAAGTTTTTGTTAGTAAATCAAAGACATATTTTGCATAACATATAATAATTATACCTAAAAAGGAGGAATTGTATAGATACCTCCCATAGAAATTACATCAAACACAATTACCTGGTTATACAAAAATTGAAGATGAATTATTAACTTTCAGGGATAAAATATATGTTCCAAATGAATTTTCTTTGAAGTAGCTTATTTTGAATTAAAACCATCAGAAAAATTTCTCCGATAATCTTAGATATTATGAAATGATCACGTCATTGAGAAGGGAATTTTATTAGCTAGGCATGAAACAAGAAGTAGGTGAGTATTTGGCTAAGTGTTTAGAGTACCTATGGGTGAAGGTAGAACACCAGCACCCAGATGGACTATAAACCCTTTACGCATTCTAGAGTGGAAATGGGAAGTAGTCTCTTTGGATTTTATTACTAGTTTACCCAAGACCCAGAGGCAACATGATTTATTTACGATAGTTATAGACAAATTAAGTATGAAGGCCCATGTTATACATGTCCACTCTATTTTTGGAGCAACCCAAATTGTAGATATTTTCATGAAAGAATTTTTTTGGTTACATGGAATACTGAAAACATTATATCAGAATGAGACATTAAGTTTCCTTCAAACTTCTGGAAGACATTGTTTGAAGGGATTGGTTTTCAATTGAATTAGCACAACCCACCATCCTCAAACATATGGTTAAACAAAAAGAACAAACTAGATATTGGAATACATGTTGAGGATGTATGTTATGGATTGAACTATTAAGTGGGAATATTATTTACACTTAGAAGAATTTTCATACAGTAATAGCTATCAGGTGTTTGTAAACGTGAGACCATTTGGAGCTATGTACAAATGGAAGTGTCACACTCCTTCATGTTGGAGTCATCGGGAAGATAGATTAGTGTTAGGACCTAATCTTATTTAGGAAATGGAAGAAGTTGTAAAGAAAATAAGATTGAATTTGAATACTTCCCAAGATAGGAGGAAAGTCTATGCATATAAAAAGAGAATGCATAAGGAGTACAATGTCGGAGAACATGTATTCATGAAATTCAAAGTAAAGAACAATACATGAAGATTAGTAATCTGTTCTAAGTTAGCATCAGGGACTTTTGGACCATTTGAGATACTAGCTAGAGTTGGGTCAGTGGCCTACCAACTAGCATTGCAAAGTCATATAAAAGTGCATAATTTTTTTCATGTCTATTTATTGAAAAATTAGATGACATTTCTCACGTGATAGATTTGAATTTGGCGTAGGTGGATCCAGAAGGAAAATTCCAAGTAGAACCATGCAAGTATTAGATCGAAGAGAAACCATGCTCTAGAATTTGTTGAAGAATGTAACTAGTTTCCATCTTCATAATTGTTGTTGTACTCATTTAAATATGTATCCTATGTAACAAAGAAGATAATAAAAGAAAATGTTATTATTATTAAAGCGTGGTTTTCATGATCTTTATTGATGGGCTTCTAGGTAAAAGTATGTTCTTCATGCTTCTACGGTTTGTTAGGTCTTATGAATTATTCTCATGAGTCAAAGGAGTCAATATCATGCTTATAACACCCTTTTGGGAAAAATATAATTGTATAAAGAATTATTTTTAAGTAGAAAGTTATGGAAACTCCAAAAGTACAAGTCGGCCTAAAGGAGGGATTTCAAACCCTTAAGAAGGCTATACAAAGGAGCAGTTCTACCTCATTTAGTACTCACTCACTCAGAAGTTTGATCTATCAAGAAATGAGTTTGATTTGAAGTTGAGAGAAGCATAAAATAGGAGAAATTGTCGAAGAGAAGGAAGAAGGAATTTTTTGTCTTTTTTTGGGCTCTATCTCTCTCACCATGAAAAATTATAGGTTTTATGGTGCTACAAAAGGAGGTCGAAGTTCTAGGTCTGAGTTGTAGGAGGACAAAGTGTAGAACCTTGTAGATGGAAGGAATAATATCCTACTTTGACCTAGTTGAACTTAAGAGGAGTTTTATTTCTCTAGGAAGGTCTTAGGAGGAAGACAAATTAGGTCATTCCACATAAGTTGCAAGGATGAAATTGTAGGGTTGAAGTTGCTAGAAGAGTTGCAGTATTGAAACTGGCAGGTCGAAGTTGTAGTTTGAACATGGTTGGTGAAGAATTAGGGAAAGAGTTGTTGGAGGGATGAATTGGTACTTGGAGAAGGACTTGGCCTAGGGTTAGGTTCTTTGTGTATCCTTTTGAAGTATATGATATAAGAAGAGAAGAGTTTAATGGATTTCCCCTTGGAGAGGTTTTTCCGTAGCCGGGAGACTAATTTATCTATCCTCTATTGTTGCTATTTTGTTCTTGATATTTTTTTATGAAAATATATAACTAAAGAACGCAAGAAGAATAATTAGTTTCAAAAAAAATTATTAAGGAAAAAGGAAAATAAGAATTAATAAGCTGCCACTTTACATTTTCTAACATGATATCAGAGCTTAGGTGAATAAGGATTGCAACTGGAAGGACACTAGAAGGAATTTATTCTAAAGGGGAAGGAAACAAAAACTCTAAAAGAATACTTCAAGAATAGTTATATCTTGAGGGAATCTAATTGAAGACTCATTGGTAGAACTCCTTAAAGGAAGCATCAAGGGATCTTATCATTAAACACCATTGGAAGTTGTTGCTAGAGGAATCTTAGGGAACATCTTTCAGGGAAGGCTCTCTAAATATTGTAAAGGCATCAAGAAGGTTGGAGACATCATTAAGCATAATATTTTTTATCAAGTAAGTATCATATTATTACATCACATGTGAATCTATAGGGAATATGGATTCTTTCTAGAAAGAGAGAAACAAATTTGTTGGAGCATCAAATTGTCTAGCATTGAAGAGAAGGGTTGACCTGATTCTTCTAGGAGAGGAAGTAATAGAATATATTATTAGGGAAATTATTGAACCTAGAAAAGACAAGACTAAAAAACTATCAAAGTATAATAAATGGGAAGTAAGGGCACAAATGATCATAGTTGCATCCATTAAAGATTCTCTTGTTCCATTCATTGTAAATTTAAAGACTTCGAAGGCTATGTATGACAATATAGTGAATTTGTACTCTATAAGATCATCATGACAAAATATATCATTGGCAATTAAAGTAATATATAATAAAGAAATAAAAGGATGAGGATATGCCATCCTTTCTGATGAAAGTATCTTACCTAAGAGACCATATGCAAGGACTTGGGGAAACAATAAATGCTTCAGAAGTGATCATCTATGTACTAAATGTATTTCCACTAGAATGGATCAAATTTACAACAAGCATCTTCTCCAAGAAATATTCAACTCCCTTTTATGTGTTGTGGGAATAATGCATTCTAGAAGAATCAAGGATCAAGATAAAATATGACATTGTATTAGATGGGTATTCTCAAGCATTTCTAGCTCGAGTCAAGAAGTTGAAGGAGGGAAAGTTTGGAAAGTCCAAGAAGAAAGACATTGACAAGGTTCAATGCTTTAAGTGAAATGTGTTTGGACACTTTAATAGGGAA
This sequence comes from Pinus taeda, assembly GCA_000404065.3. Classification (NCBI taxonomy): domain Eukaryota; kingdom Viridiplantae; phylum Streptophyta; class Pinopsida; order Pinales; family Pinaceae; genus Pinus; species Pinus taeda. Next base: position 226,525 of record APFE030655229.1, read on the forward strand.
TATCAGAGCATACAAAAAAACAATAGAGGAAAGGAGTGAAGCTCATGTAGCCAAGGAAAAGGGATAACTTGACAAGAAGCTGGAGAAGGAAGAAGTGAAAGATATTTACTATTATAAAAGAGAAATTGGTTGGTTCTTAGTAAAATTGGTATTTCCTCTAATATAACATGCATTTTTTAGGAATTTTTTTATTTTTCATAACATTATAGAGAGAATCATGTGATAGATGCATATGTAGAGTCTACTTGGTTAAGTTAGAAGTGATATAGTCTTTAAAGAATAAATATATAAACCATTTCTCATATCGACCATCCACGCATTACCTAACATTATGTTAGAGGCAATCATCTTGCTTTGATGGATCATTATGATCCTTGAAGAACCATCATTATGGAATGTTCTTGGGAAAATCACTATGACAAAGTTAATATACATTCCATATAATGTTGAGGAAATACCAGTAAAGGGATGAAGTAATGTAATGGGTCATGATGTAGCCCATTTGTGAGATATATGTATAGCTAGATGATGGGGCAAGAAGCATAGGAATGCACATCAAAAGTGACTCTTGGATAAGTTTCATGTATAATCTTGTAACATTCTTAGTATGATTGCATGATTTCTGAAAGGAATAATTTTACTTACTTAAGGATGTATGAAAGATTAATACTTTCTTTATAATATATAAATAATTATTAACATCCAATACATTCTCCGGGAAAAAGTTGTAACTTAGTAATCAACTTGAATTGATGGGTAATCTAATGCAAGAAGGAAGATTCAAGTGGAGATGGAGCACAAGGACATTGATGGAACAAGAAGGTCATCATGATGAGGTATGTTTAGTTTTCATTATTGTTAGATATATGGTTAAAATATTATTCTTTTCTATCTGGAAGAATTTTATAAGAATGTATGATAGTCTTGAGGAAATTTCAACTGTATGGATGAGGAGTATTGAGGGAAGCCCAATGTCTGATACCTGGCAACTATGAAGTCAAGATGTGAAAATATTGGGATTAAAAGGTAGCAGTGTGAGAAGATAACCTAAAGGTCAAAGAAATATCACTTTCAAGAGGAATCTATGATCAACTTGAATTTTGTAAAGGCTCAATACCGTTCCTTCATCTATGATGATGAATATGGAAGTGATGAGAAGGAAGAATGACCTAGAAGATGTCACAAGATTGAAGAGTGAAGATGGCTCCATGATACCATGAAAGGAAGCAAGCTTGAGATGTGAAGAAGAGAGGGAGACATGCAAATACGAAGATCAAGTAGCTAGAACCATTATGAAGATATGTTATAAGGCTTTTCATATTAACTTCTAAAATAAAAAGGAAGTCTAGATCTCCTCTAGTTTTGAGAGGGAGTAAAAATGAGTCTCCTTTAATGGGAGTAGGGATCTATTCTCTACATAATAGGGATTTCCTATATAGTTGAGAGGGAGTGGCATTGAACATCACATGTGAATTATCTTCTTTAGGTAATTAAGAGATAATGACAGAGGATTGGATAAGAATATGTGGTTTCCTCGAGCATAAAAAATCCAAGAAAGGAAAGGTATCGAAAATCTTTGAGGATGTGACAAGTATCCAAGAGAAGAGTGGTTGAAAATGAACGATATTCTATGATGACTCAGGATTCGAGATCCAAGATAATAATAGTCCTAAACTGACATAGCTTATGCACATATGGATGGGGAATGGACCTTATAGAGGTAGTTCAGTATGACATAAAACCTCCTAACCTAATGCTCTTGATTAATGAAGATCGTGTCTAGTTAGGCCTCAGAGACAATTCTTGGCATAATGATGATGCTTACAATATGGCTTATCAATATGACTCTTCTTATGAGAAATATTCAATTTTAGAATGATGTTGTACTAGTTGTACAATTATGAATACCTCCCTACTTAAGAGGGAGTGTTGAAGAATGTAACTAGTTTCAACATTCATAACTATTGTTATTCTCATTTCATTGTGTATCCTATGTAAAAAACTAGAGAAGAAAATAAAAAGTTATTGTTATTAAAGCATGGGTTAGATGCACTTTATTGATGCTCTTCTAGGTAAAACCATGTTCTTCCTGCTTCTAGATTTTGTTAGGTCTTGCGATTTATTATCACGAGTCAAACAAGTCAACATAATCTTTATAAGGCCCTTCCAGGAAAAATGTAATTGTAAAAAGAAATATTTTTTAGTCTAGAAAATCCTGGAAACTAAAAAATTATAAGTCACACTAAAGGAGGGAAATTAACCCCTTGTGAAGGCTATATAAAGGAGAAGTTCGACCTCATTTGGTACACACTCACTCATGATTTCAATCTATCAAGAAGTAATTTCAAACTGAAGCTAGGAGAAGCATAAACAAGAAGTGAACCCATAGGAGGAGTAAGGAGGAAACAAAAATCTTCTTTCTGGGCTCTATTTCTCACACATGTGTAAATTATAGGGTTTTTTGTGTTGTCGAAGGAGGTCAAAGTTGCAGGAGGATGAACCGCAGAACCTTGTAGCTGGAAGCATAAATATACTACTTTGACCTCATTGACCTTAAGAGGATTTATCTTGTTCTAGGAAGGTCTTAGGAGGAATCCAAATTATGGTATTCCATAGAATATGCAAGGCCAAAATTGTAGGGTCAAAGTTGTAGGATGAGCTATGGTATTGAAGCTAGCAAGCCGAAGTTGCAGTTTGAAGTTGGTTGGTGTAGAATCAAGGAAATACTTGTTGGAGAGTTGACTTATTAATTGGAGGACTTGGTCCGGGGTTTGCATATTTGTGTCTCATTTTGAAGTAAATTCTATATGAAGAGAAGAGTTTACTATGTTTTCCCCTTAGAGGGGTTTTTCCCAAGATAAGAACCTAGTTTATATGTCCTCTATTGTTGCTATTCCGTTCTTGATATTTATTTGATGAAAATATCTAACTAAAGAACACAATAATAATAATTAATTTCACAAGAAAGTATTAATAAAAGAGGGAAATAATGAATTAATAATATGCAGCTTTGCATTTTCCAACATGGTATCAGAGCTTAGGTGAACAAGGAACCAAACTAGAAACACACTAGAAGGAATTGCATGTCACGGGGAAGGAAAAAAGAAACCTTCAAGAAGAATGATCTTTTTAAGGAATGTAATTAAAGACGCATTGGTATAACTCTTTAAAGGAATCATTAAAGGATCTTATCATCAATCACTCTTGGAATCCGTTGTTGCAAGAATCCTAAGGAACATATTTCGAGGAAGACTCTCTAAACATCTTGAAGGCATCAAGAAGGTTGGAGACATCATCGAGGATAATATTTTTTATTAAGTAACTATCGTATTATTACATCATGTTTGAATCTACAGGGTCGTATTAGTTCTTTCTGCAATGAGATCAATAAACTTATTGGAGCATCAAATTATCTAGCATGGAAGAAAAGGGTTGACCTAATTCTCATATAACAAGAAGTAATAGAATATGTTACTGGGGAAATTACTGAACTAAACAAAGAGAAGACTCAAGAACTAGAAGCATACAAGAAAAGGGAAGTAAGGGAACAAAGGATCATAGTTGAATTCATTAAATATTCTCCTTTTACATTCATTACAGATTTGAAGACTTCCCAGGCTATGTATGACAAGCTAGTGAATTTTTACTTCTTAAGTACATTAGGAAAAAATATGTCTTTGCGAAATAAGTTATATAGAATGAAGAAATTGAAGGATGAGGATATGGAATCCTTACTCATGAAAGTCTCTCAGCTAAGAGACCATCTTGAAGGACTTGAGGGAAATATATTTGATTCAGAAGTGACCATCTATGTACTAAATACATTTCCACTCGAATGGAGCATCTTTGCAACAAGCATCTACTCTAGGAAAGATACAACTCATTTCGATGATTTGTGGGCATAATGCGTTATGGAAGAATCAAGGATGAAGGTAAAATATGACATTGGATTATATGAGCAGTGTCACACCTTTCTAGCTTGAGTCAATAATCTAAAGAAGGGAAAGTTTAGAAAGTCCAAGAAGAAATATATGTCCAATGTCCAATGCTTTAAGCACAATGAGTTTTGATGCTTTAAGAGGGAAGTTCAAAGAATACAAAACAAAAAGAGAAAGGAAAGGAGTGAATCTCATGTAGTCAAGGAAATGGGAGAACATAAGAAGAAGTTGAATAAGGAATAAGTGAAGGATCTTTACCATTAGAAAAGGAATCTTGGTTGGTTCTTGGTCAAATTGGTCTTTCCTCTAAGATAACATGCATTGTTTAGAAAAAAATTTATTTTGCATAACATCATAAGGAGAAGCATGTGACGTTTGCATATGTAGAGTCTACTTGGTTAAGTTAAAATCCATATAGTCTTTAAAGAATAAATAGATAGACCATTTTTCATATCAATTGTCCAAAACTTAGCTAACATTATGTTAGAGGTAGTAATCTTGATTTGATGGATCATTATGATCTTAGAAGAACCATCATTATGGAAGGTTCTTGGGAAATTCACTATGACAAAGATAGTATACATTCCATATAATGTGAAATAAATACTATTAAAGGGATGAGAGAATGCAATTGATTAGGATGTAGGCTCTTTGTGAGACATATCTATATATATATATATATATATATATATATATATATATATATATATATATATATATAGCTAGAGGACGGACAAGAATCAATGGAATGCACATTAAAAGTTACTCTTGGATAAGGTTCATGTAGAATCTTGTAACATGATTAGTATGATTTTATGATGTTTAAAAAGAATAATTTGACTTACATAAGGATGTATAAAAGATTAAGACTTACTCCAGAATATGTAAAACAATGATTAACATCTAGTACAGTCTCTAGAAGACAAGTTGCAACTTAGTAATCCAAATCGATCCTTTGGCACTTTGATGCAAGAAAGAAGATTCAAGTGGAGATGGACCATGAGGATGTTGATGGAACAAGAAGTCCATAATGATGAGGTAAGCTTATTTTTCATTATTGTTGGTTATCCGGTTAACATATTATTTTTTCTTCTTAGAAGAATGTTGCTAGAATATATGATGGTAGTTGAGGCAATCTGAACTATGTGGATGAAGAGTATTAAGCGAAGCTCAATGTTTGACACCTGGAACTACGAAGTCAAGAGGAAAAGATATTGGCATTGAAATTAACAGTGTGAGAAGATAACCTAAAGGTCAAAGAAAGATCACTTTAAAGAGGAATTTATCATCAGTTTAAAGTTTGAAATGGCTCAATACAATGCCTTCATCTCTGATAATGAATACTAAGAAGTGATGAGAATGAAGAATGAGCTATAGCTTTTCACAATATTGAAGAGTGAACGTGGCTCTATGATACCATGAAATGAATCAAGCTTGAGATGGGAAGACGAGAAGAAGCCACGTAGCTATGAAAATCAAGTAGCTGGAAGCCTTATAAAGATAACCTATAAGGCTTGTGATATGGACTTCTCAAATACAAAGGAAGTGTGGATCTCCTCTAGTTTTGAGAGTGAGTAAAAATGGCTTTCATTGAATAGGAGTAGGGATCTATTATCTAGAGAATATATATGTCCTCTATGGTTGAGAGGGAGTGATGTTGGACATCACATGTAGATTCTCTTTTTCAGGTAATGAAGAGAGAATGATAGAGGATTGGATAAGCATATGTGGTTTCCTTTAGGATAAAACATCCAAGACAGGAAAGGTATAAAAAATATTTGAGGATGTGAGAGGTATCCAAGAGAAGAGTGGTCCAAGTTGAATGATATTCTCAAGGACTCAAGATTAGAGATCCAAGATAAGAATAGTCTTAAAATGAAATACCTTGTGGACATTCGGATGGGGTATGTACCTTGAAGTGGTAGTGGGGTATCACACGTAAAACCTCTTGGCATAATGTTCTTGATTAAAGAAAATATTGTCTAGTTAGGCCTTAGAGATAGTGTTGGTCACACTACTAAATTTGGGCATCAACTTTTATAGTGAAATCCAATGGAATGGATAAAATCAAAAAAAGCACTGGAAGTTAAATGTATTTTTTGTTTGCTTTTTTAACTCCCTATTCCTGTTGAATATTTGATGCGAGTTATTTTACCATTGAATATCTGACGCATTATCCAATATGAAAATGTGTTGTCTAATATCCAAAAAAATGGAAATTAGCCATTGCATAGCATTTGATTCCACCATTAATGACTTTTTTCTGTTGTTGACAACTTCTAATATGGGATCATGTTATGTTGAGTTTAACTAATTATAATAAATATAACATTAATATCATAATTGTATATAATATTATTAGTATATAATTAATATATAATAATATTAGTATAATATATTATATATATTATAATATAAATTATATATGTAATAAACTTATTAAATATAATATAGTAATTAATATATATATATATATATATATATATATATATTATATATTATTATATATATATATATATATAATATGTTTGTGTGTGTGTAGAGGCTCGAACATCATATAATTTTGACATAGTTCCTATATATAGTACTTGCAATTGTTTTGAAAGTTTGTAGGCTTATTTTGAGGTTAATTTTTGAACAAAATAATCACTCAAAGTTTGGTGACAAAAAATGTCACATAACATTCCTCAAGGATACTAAGGATATGTGGGATTGACATTAGGGCCTTCTTAGGATAAAAGATGTTATTTCTCTTGTAAAGATTGCAAGGGCTTGAGTGCAAGGAGAATTCTAATAAAGTAAGCTAAAAATAATTATAGAGACTATGGACACACTGAAGGCGGACATGAATATCATCCATTAATAATTTATTCAATATATCTCTTTGTATTTTAGATTGTTTTTGTAAATGTTTATATGTATATTGTATTTGATATTGTATGTATTTGTATTGTAATTCCTATTGTGTTTCTATTGTAAATTTATTTTATAATATTCTTTCGGGAGGTGTTTGTCCTACGTTGTCATCTTGATTTGAACTAAAAATATTATTTGGTTATTTTCATTAAGGTTCATTAAGAGGTTAGGTTGAATTATGGGTTAATTACTTTATGGGGGTATGGATAAGTGGTTATTGTTTAAGGGCTTAGGGGAATGGGGTTAATGTTTTAGGGGATTAATTAGGGCCTAGAGGATTTAGAGGTTAATCATGGTCTATATGAGCATCCAACTTCACACTATTGGCCTTGTTCAGTAGAGAATATATTATTATTGAAATGAGGAGAAGCCAATTTAGGTTTATACCATTATTTCCAAATTTAACTTTGGTTAGTGAAACAGATGTATCAAGCGAGTTGGGCGACATGTGAACATGTGACACAATAGTCAGGAAAACATGTGAAGTACGGTGGGACCATGACTACCCATGAACATAGTTCTCACCGAGTCTCATAACGATTTTAAAAAAATTAACTAAATGAGTGTTTAGGTGTTGAAAGTCAATTTATAATTAATTGATTATGCACCATGGTAATAAAAAATGATAATATTTTGTTGTAATTGATGAGATAATGATTTTTTTTGACTAACTTGTATGACATGACAAGTGCCCGCACCTTGGGCATGCCTAGATGAAGGAGGGGCACTCGAGCACCCATGGAGCATCACATGATGGGAACACTAGGGCACCCACCTGGTATGGATGCTTGTGCAATGATTTGGTGTGTCAACCTAACTTGGAAAGGGGCATATGCAGAAAATATGTAAGGTCACCCCATGACTTCCCATGAACAAAGTTCTCACCATGGGGTCTCATAATGATTTTTAGAAAATTGAGTAAATTAATTTTTAGGTGTTAAAAGTTGGTTTATAATTTATTGATTATGTATCATGGTACTAAAAAATGAAAATATTTTGTTTCCATTGATGAGTCAATGATTTCTGTTGATTGATTTGCACAACATGGTGAATGCTTGCACCTTAGGTGCGCCCACACGAAGGAAGGGCACCCATGGGGTGTTGCATGCTAGGCAATCGCCAAGCGGGGGAACTTATGTGATGAGTTGTTGGGTCAACCTAACTTGGAAAGGTGAACTTGCACAAAATAAGTGAGGTTACCACATGACTACCAATGAACATAGTTACCATAAGGGGGTCTCATAATGATTTTTAGAAAATTGACTAAATTAATGTTTAGGTGTTAAAAGTCGATTTATAATTAATTGATTATGCAACATGGTACTAACAAATGATAAAAGTTTACTATAGTTGATGACATAAATATTTATGTTGATTGATTTGTGTAGAAAGGCGAGCACCCACATCTTGTGTGTGCTTGCATGAAGGAAATGTTGGGTTGTGTTATATTCTTTCCATGACTAGATCCGCTGGTTAAACTAGGAGGTTATAGGGGGGTGGAGCCCCCCTTTTGTTGTTCCAAATACACAGCAGGGGGGTCACAGGGGGTTTGAGGGGGGTGGTTAGCCCCCCTCTACGGGGTCTAGGGCAACGCCCTAGGGAAATTTTCTTTTGGGACCCTATATGAGGTGGGCGGACCTACCTATGGTTTTGTGCATGTTCTTTGCACATGGTTTCGGGTGCAATGGTTTTTGGTCCATGGTATTGGATGCTTCGGTATGTATATATATGTCTTGTAGCATTGATAGGAACATAATGAAAAATCAACCTAGTAGTCCCGGTTTTGGGATCCAGGGGAAAATCTCTGTGCAGATTTGTTTTATGTGTTATGCTCTTACTATTGTTCATTTTATATTTTTAGAATTTGTATGCACATAATTGCTTTACGGGGTTAAAACCTACAGGCAGGGAACCTGGGCGCCCATGGGGCATCGCATTCGGGGCACGCTAAGGAGCTTGTGTGATGAGGTGGTGGGCCTAGCCAACTTGTCAAGGGGCAGCCACAGAAAAGAGTTAAGTTCATCCCATGACTACCCATGAATAGAGTTCCCACTAGTGGGTCTCATAATGATTTTTAAAAAGTTGACAAAATTAATGTTCATTCATTGAAAACCATGACATAATTGATTAATTATGTAGCATGGCACAAACAAATGATAATATTTATTTTCAATGATGAGCTAATGTTTTTTTTTTGAATTATTTTCCCAACAGCTGAATTCTTGCACCCTATGCACACTTGCACGAAGGTCAGGAACCTGGCGGTTGGCATGTTTGTGTTGCCATTGATGTCACCTATTGAATTTGTGCACTCAAGAGTCTATATGACAAGCCTTCAGTCTTTTTTATACTTGTTGAATGTTTTCATGTTGATGTAAATGTTGTCAGAAGTCTCAAAAGGTTTATAGGAGATGTGTCATGAGGTAATAAGGCCTCATCTGAAGTTGAGCTACATGTGTCATAGAGGTCTAGTTGAAGATGTATGTGATGTCTTGTTGAATTTATGTAGTCATGTTCATAATGTCAAAATGATTTTGGAAGGATGGCTTACAAGTCACTTCACTCCCCTGAAGATTTGGTGCAAGTTTGGGCATTGGATTTCTTGTTTCAACCCATGCTCTGCCCAAGTTGCATGGATGGAGGCTCATCAGAGGATAGGCCCATGTGAGTGACCAAATATTCTAGTTGATTGTGTCCATGCATGTGCATGCGACTGAGAGGATTTTCAAAATTTTCTTTGGATCTATCATGTTCCTTTGGAATTAATTTTGTTTTGGGAGTCTATTGTCATAAGTTTCCAGGAAAAGGTTGAAATAATTCATGGAGCCTCTAGAAGGCGGTTATAGGTGAAATTATCAAAGGGCTAGTGGAATGAGTGGCTTGATTTGGTCAAGATGTCAACCTCAATCATATCTAAAGCATGTGAAAGGGTTTTGTGTGAGCTTCATCATCTCAAAGATGAATTGACTTAACCATATGCAAACTATAAAAATATTTTGAGGAAAGAAGTTCATTTGGTTTGTTCTCAAGCAGTGTGAGTGAGTGAGTGCACATAAGTTACTAGTGCACAACTAGTAAGTTTTGCAGTGAGTTTAGAGTTTCATAATTGTAGTTTTCTCAATAGATTATTCTTTAGCATATTTTCAGAGTTGTGTGCAGAGATTGAAGATCAATTTGGAGAGTATGTGTAGAGAGATTTGTTCTTTCAATTGGAGTGTGGATTTGTGGCTACATCATTGTGCTTATGTGTTGCTAGTCTTATTTATGCAACAATGTTTTCAATTCTGAATTTCATTATCTTATTGCAGAATTTTTTGTACTTGGTGTGGGGGCTTCAAAGTAAGTGTATGTTAATTTTCTATTGTAGGAGTGGGTGCTCCAGTTTGGTTATGGGCAACATTTCTCATTAGTCAAGGGTTGGGTGCTCCATTGCTACTAGCGGCTAGAAAATGTAGTGTAAATGAGAATAGTTTGAAGCAATATATAAGAAGAAGAAGCAACAAAAGATTTTGTGTTTTTTTCATTGGAGGGGGGTTTTTCCACATAAAATCAAAGTGTCTACATGTGGTGATTTTTTGTGCTTTGCATGTGCATGATATTGATGTATCTTTCTGAAGTAGATTTTTGAATAAGTTTTATTTGCATAAATGATTTTTATATTCCTGTAACACTGATTCAAACCTCCCCCCCTCTAAGTATAAATTATGTCTAACAATTGGTATCAAAGGCAACTCCTTTGTTTAATCTTGACCACTGAAAGGAGAATTCAATAATGGACAATGGTTGGCCATGATGTGAAAGTTCCATTTTTTATGGTGAAAACTACAAGTTATGGAAGATGGGAATGGAGGGGTACCTAATGAGTCTAGTTGTTGATATCTTCTCTACTATGGTGTTTGGATATGTTGTTTATGGTATTCTTCCTTCAGATCCTGATAAAAATAAGAGGTATCAAAACAATTCCAAAGCTAGAAATACCATCATTGTAGCACTTAAAGAGAATGAGTTGATAAAAGTCATTATTGCAAATCAACTAAAGAATTTTATGACAAACTTGAGAATATTTATGCAGGTGATCAAAAAGAGAATAAATCAAAGCTCCAAACCTATATTATGAGGTTTCAGAGCTTGAAAATGAAGGAAGATGAAGTTATTATAGAATATTTAAGAAGAGTTGAAACAGTGACCAATCTGAGCAAGAGCATAAATATAAAATTTTATATTAAAAAAGTCTTGAGGTCTTTAATGGCAAGATCTAAACCCAAGGTTTCTACTATTGAAGAAATTTTTGATTTGATCACGCTCACTATGGATAAATTGCTTGGAATTCTTACATCTTATGAGATGTCTATTATTGAAGAGAAATCTGAATCTAGTGAAGTTAAATTCAAGGCCTCCAATAAGGTTAAGGTTTTTATCAAAAATATCAAGAAACTTCCAAAGAAAATCAAGAAAGAATAAGAATACTTTAGTAGTAAATCTAATGAAGATTTTTCTCAGTTTTCAATAAATTAAAGAGAGGTACTAGAAAGTATAAAGGCATGATTCCTTTCAATTGTTTCGAATGTGGAGAAGCTGGACATTTTCATGCAAAATTTCCACTCAAAGGAAGTAGAAAGGAGTAAAAGAAGAAGGATATAAAGATGAAGCATAAAACCAAAAAATTTGGAAAAGCTAAAGGTCAAAACAGAAGGAGTTACTACTCCAAAGAAGAAAGTGACATCTCGGATGAAAGAAGTGAGAAATATTCATTAGAAGAAGAAGAACACAATGAATCTATTCTTATGTCCCTTGAGTCCAAAGATGAATCAGATTTTGAGGATGGAGAAATTGATTATGAAGGTGATGTCATTACTGCACTTGATGAGCTAAGAAAAGCTAGAAATAAAAACAAGCTGCTGAAGGAGGAAATATCCAAACTAAATGGGAACAAACCCTCTTTGGTTTCTAATTATTTGAAGATCCATTTGGTTGAGCTTGAGAAATTCAAAGAAAATTTGATGCAACAACTTTTGATTCAACAAAATAATCTCGCCGCATTGGAGAAAGAAAATGAATATTTAAAGTAGAATATCAGACGAGCTCCCATTTCATGCACTCATGAAGAAGGCATCATCTACTTAAAGAGAGAATTGGAAGAAGTGAAAATGAAGTAGAATGTTCTAACCAATCACATAGAAGAATCTAAATATAATTATCACAAGCTTGAGGAATAAAGTTTTGCATTAAAGGCCAATCTATCAAAAGAAAAAACTAAAGCATGCTTAAATCATAAATTTGTGAAGAGATATGAAACCTTGCAAAATATCCTCAACATGGAAAGATCATTGGAGGACAAAATTGGTTTACGGTTTAAGACTCATCTTCAAATTTTCAAATATCATCCAAGTACTAGTTATGTAGACGCATTGAAAGAAAATCAAGCAAATTTTGTTGCAACTAGCAAGAGTGAGCAAAAGAATGAAGTTGAAATCAAATGAGAAAATCAACAAGTGAAGCAAACAAGATCCTCAAATTTCACTCCTCCATCATGGCAACAAAAGGGCAAGCATCCTACACTATTTTATGGTTATTGTTTTGCATGTAATAATATTGGACACAAAGCCATAAATTGTAGGTTAAAGATGTTTCCTAGAAGAAATTTGATAGATCAAGAGTTGCTCAAAGTCCAAATAATTTGCATGCAAATGGAAATAATTATTTTGCTCCACTAAATGAGATTGAGTGTTTCAGATGCAATAACTTTGGTCACAAAGCTAGTGAATGCATATGTAGTCTTCCAAATTCCTTCATGTAGCACACTCAAAAGAAATATAATTAGCATAAATTTGAGAAAATATGGAAGAAAAGGGAAGAAATTTCTGAGCTTTCTTTGAGACCTCATGATCAACATGAGCAATGGTTGATTGATAGTGGTTTCTCCAAGAACGTGATTGGTGACAAGAGAAAATTTCTACAACTAAGAGAATATGAAAAGGGAAATGTTAGTTTTGGGAATGATTCAATAGTTCCCATAAGAGGCAAAGGAGTAGTTAGAATGGACAAGAATACAAAAGCTCAAAATGTGATTTACGTCGATGGTTTGAAGCACAATCTGAGTGTGAGTTTGATGTGTGTTAATGGGCATGATGTGATTTTTAGATCTAAAGAGTGTGAGATCGGAAATGATAAATTAGGAAAGATAGTGGCAAATTCGATTAGAAGTGACAACAACATGCATATTTTTTATGACACTAGATACAATTGTTGCATGAGAAAAATAGAAGAATCTTCACTATGGCATAAAATATTGGGTCATGTTAATTTTGATAATTTAGTCAAAATTAGCAAGAATGTAGTAGGTAGAGGATTAAAAAGGTTATCTAAACTAGATAGCACAACATACAAGTCATGCCAATTTGGGAAACAAACAAGAGTGCATTTCAAATCCAAGGAGTTCACCACAAGAAGACTGTTGGAGTTAGTGCATGCAGATGTATGTGGCCCTACAAGGAAGAAAAATCCACGAGGTGAGAGATATTTCATATTATTTGTTGATGAATTCACTAGAGCCACATGGATTATACTCATGAAAGAAAAATCAAAAGCATTAAACAAGTGAAGTATTTTAAGGCACTTGTTAGAAATGAGATTTGTTTGAAGATAAAGTGTCTTAAATATGATAGAAGAGGTGAGTTCATGTCTAAATAATTTAATGATTTTTGTGAGGAGCATGTGATGAAGAGGAAATACTCCATAGCTAGAACACCACAAAAAAGTGGTGTAGTGGAAAGGAAAAATAGGTTGGTCCAAGATATGGCACAAGCTATCTTGGATGAAGCTGGCGTATTAGATACTCTTTGGGGAGAAGAAACTCAAACAAAAGTATATTTGGTGAATAGATTTCTTCTTAAGCCTAACAGTGAATGAAATCCATATGATTTGTGGAAAGGAAGACCAACAAAAGGTGACCACTTCAAAATATTGGGAGCAAATTTTACATCAAGATGATGAAAGACAAATTTGGAAAGTTCGAACTTGTAAGACCCTCATTATTCTAAAAGCGACTATTTTTATGTGTAATTATTATTAGTATGTTGGAAAAATGATTATGAGATGATAATCAAGGACAAATATGTAATTAAATAAATAATTTTTTCAATATAGATGGAAATTGTGGAGATGGACACACTGGAGTAAATTATGCTTTCCCAAATCTGAAGTAAATCAAATTTAAAAATTCCTAAATATATATTATACTATACTCAATGGGGGATAAATACTGAGAAAAACATTGTAGGGGATAAAAGTAGTAGGTTTTAGGAAAAAATAAAGAAAATACTAGGCTAAAGGGATTAAGAGATCCCCGGAAGGCAGGACGTTGTCAAGGAAAAACTTGTGGGAATAATAATGTTAAAAAGACATTATGCAGAATCATTAGAGGTTACTAATGCTGGAAAGTCATCCAATATTCGGGGGGGTTAGAGCTTGGTCCATGGTTGGGTGGATCATTGTGGCCAAGGATGCAATTCCCAGATCTATTACTGGTTAGAGGTTATTATTGAGTTATCCACATTTCTTATTATTCTGTGAAATTTGAATCTGAGTCAAGTGTATTAGCTAGGTAGAGAAATGAGTAATCTATATGAGTCATGTAAGGAATTGCGTAAATAGTCTTTGTTATGAAATTGCATGAGTAGTTAGCTCATTATGTTGAAAGAGTATCTATGAAAGTGTTGTGATGATTATGTAAATTGTCTTGGAATTTGTCTCGTATGTTGCTAAGGTTCTACCTTGAAAATCAGTATCAGATTTAGTTCTTGTATACTATTATTTACTGTTAATTTCATAAACACTATAGAATTACGTGATGCATGAATACACATTTTAGAATAATGATAGCATTACTTAATGCATGATTATATTTCATAATAAATGTTGAATTTCTTGGTGCATGATTAGATTTCAGAATAAATGCAAAATTTCTCCATGTATGATTATATTTTAGAACAATTTACGTAATTACTTGATGCATGAATATATTTCAGAATAATTGCAAAAGTATTTGATGCATGAGTATCTTCTAGAATAAGTCCATAATTCCTTGATGCATGCGTTTATCAAGCACATATCTGAAAATTTAGAAGAGAGGTATACCTGCACAAGTGCATGTCTACAGTAGTGTTGGTTGGAATAGAGGAAACATGAAAAACACCTTATACTACCAAGAGTCGAAGAGTAGATTTAGTTGGCAGAGGAGGTGTACATTTGATAAATCTCAACTTACATGGCTAGAAAACACTATTCCTCCATGTGCAACATTTTACTAAGGTGAGCATTACCACTCTCAATGGTAGGCTAGTTGGATTGAAAGATGTATATAATCTAAAATTAGTTGTGGGCTATGGAAAAATGATCTTGGAAAGAGGTAAAGTCTGGATGTTAAGAGTCTACTAGTAATTAAGAGAGGAAATTTGAGAATAAATTAGTTAACTTAAAATTATTGTAGGAATGTAGTTAGAGATAAATGAGGTTAGAGAAGGATGTTTATGAGATAATTATGTCACACAACGAAATCTGTAGACATAGAGACTATGTGATGAAGGGGTTTAAGTCATCATTAAATGAGAAATGTATCGCTAACTCTGGCAGGGAGTCGAACTAAGTGGAAGATTAAATTCTAGTTCACTCCCAGGAAAGAGAGGAATTTCCAATATGGTCAAGCAAAGGTAGAGTCGAGTCTAACCTAATTTACCAGAGTTAAGTCGATCCACAAATTATGTCCTAACTAGTTCACTAGGATCACTCAAAACTGGTGAATTAGTTAAGAGTGTCCGACTGGAGACTTCAAAACAAAAACAAAATTATGAACATTCGTTATTCTTACTTAGAAGTTGAAGTATTCGTTGGGAAAGCTAATAATTTAAATTCCTCGTAGAGAGACAATACTAGAAACTATGAACCTAGCAAATTAATGATATGCATTTCAACACAGTAAGACAATTACTAAAAACCATTCATCAATAAAATTAATAATACACATTTATGACAAGTAATACAATTACTAAAAACCCTTCATCAAGAAAATTAATAATATACATTCCTGAGCAGTAAGAAAATTATGGGAAATGATTCATCAAACAAATTAATGGCATACATATATGAGTAGAAGGACAACTACTGAAAGGTACCCATCAAACAAAGTACTAAGAGAATATGTGGTACATTAATACAATGGTTATACCCCATAGGTTAAGAAAAATATTATTATATTTCATTTGCATCAGACCATAGTTGCGTACATCATAGGTTGTGAGTCTAAAGTAAAAGGCTCAGGAAGAAAACAGTATATGGGGAAAATGAAAACAAGCTAGGAGTAGATATCACTTTCTACCAAATGTCATAAGAAGATGAGATTGCATACAAAATAAACTTAGATGCTAACTATAGGTGCTTTGTTGACAAGAAAAAGCAAGCAGTGACGATTACCAAAAGTCAAAACGAAAATTCTTCATAAAATTCCACACACAGTACATCTTTTAATTGGAAAATTAAATTACGACTTTGCCCATAGGGATTTTTATAGAACTACCATCGTTTAAAAACAATAGGGAACTCAAACCCCCAAGTAAGGAAACATGGTCTTCCCCAGAGAGGAATCTTGTGGCCATCAAATAGGGGTGCACCTGACGCTTTCTTCTAAGAACGGTAAGGCAACCATTTACAATTTTCTCAACAATTTAAATCCCTTTTACAAATTGTAGTAAGTCGACCATAGAGGAAATAGAGTGCGAAGTAATCAACCTCGAAGGTGATGGGTAGCATGTTAGAGAGAGCCTATCTAAGGCCGTGATACACATGAACTAGATAAGAGGAAAATAATGGCATACTTGTGTCAAACTCACCACAAAAATAGTGGAATTAGTGACCATAATCGCTTCACCATAGATAGCATAGTTGAGAGAAGAGAAGAAAAACAAGAACAATTATCCTTACTTGTGCAATGGGCATCGGACTGAGACTCTGGATTTGGAAATAAAACAAAACCAAATCAACCCAACAGAACTTTGTAAAAGAAGGAGGAATTTTGAGAGAAACCATAGTTTAAACCCTACATCGTAAGAGAAATATTCTTACTGTAACCGCAAGGTATTGAGGATGCCTCCGTGGTGTGGTTCCCAAACTAGTTGCAACCTTGGGCTGGTTTGATTTCTAGACCTATGCACAAAAAAAATAGGGGAAGAGAACCCAAGTTAGATTTTCATTGCGGACGGAAGTAAAATGAAACCAATAAACCCAGAAAACATAAGGCATAATTACTTGGCTAAAGAAGAATGACTCATAGCATTTCGTTGCGCCAAAGGTGGCCATTGTGCATAACTTGAAGAAGGGATTTTAGGCCATAGGCCACAAAGTCATGGGGATACTTAGGTAACACTATAACGCACCTAGGAAAAAGGTTACAATAGAGGCATAGGCGAATATGAAATCTTAGGGAAAAGTTGCCAAGACCCTCCCTTTTTCCCCCAACACAATAGTAAATATAATGAATGGAAGGCTTCCAGTATGAAAGGTTAGGGTTAATCGAAAAAATCCACACCGTAGATGAATAGTAGGAGATATCTATCATAAATGTATCATCAGCTTGGTAGAAGAGAATTCATAAGGTTGTGGTACCCATTAACATGATTTAGGATGCATGGTGGAGGGTTTCACATTGTCTAGGACACATGGGGTAAGGTGATAGGTTGGTGTAGAGTGCAAGCAACCAGCTCCAAAAATAAGTGCGTTGAATATAAACATTAAAATCAATGGAGAGAACATAGGAGTAAAACATAGGTAAGTGGAAAGAGCATAGGGTATAATATAACACCATTAAAAGATGTATCTCTACTACGGGAAACAATGAACCATAAAAATTGTTTACACTAACATTGAACTTACGAAGGACTTTTATAGCCACAAGAGATATAAATTGGGATGAGAAATATTTACATCATTGAAGATGGTATAGAGGTGAAGTAAGCTATCAGAAGATACCGAAGGGGTTATATAGGTAATGCAATTCAACCATTTAATATATAGCTAAGAAAAAAAATTAATAATACCATGAGCGAAAAAGTGTTGCAAGTTGGTATGTGAGAAATGGTATCAGAGCTCAGGCTACAATACTGGACTTGAGAAAGCCACCACCACTAGTTATTGAATGCACATGACTAGTAGTAGATGAGAATTTCTAAACTTTCTTGGTATATTTCATAGGAAGTTGAGCTGAAGTAGAACATTGTGGAATAATGGAAAACCCCCATCTAGCTATTATCAGCAGGCAAGATTTGTATGTGGAGTTGGGGGAAGGTAGCACTACATTAACATCACAGATTGTGGATATGGTAATAAATATGCAACACGAAATAGTGCAGCTTCAGAAAATTAATGAGCGTCTTCTAAAATCAAGTATAGAGCAAGAGAATCTGGTTAGAGAAGGGATTGAGAAATCTAGCCACAAGAGTGTAGAGACATAGGGGATAAAGAGGAAAAGGAATGGGACAAAATCTGAAAAATCTGAAAGTGAAGAGGAGTCAGACCATGGTACCCCAAAAGCACATAGTGTAAAGAAGAAGATGGAATTACAAGGATAGTTTAGGAAGATCAAATCCCCTACTTTTGATGGGGAAAGAGAGGAAGATGTTGAAGCATGGTTGCTGAATATGATTAGGTATTTCTAGGTATACAAGTATGAGAATAATTTAAAGGCACACCTTGCTATTTACCAACAGTAGGGAAAGACTACACTATGGTGGGAGGGAGGTGAAAAGTGTGCAACTACTAAAAGAAAAGACAATTTTTGCGAAGAGTTCCATAAACAATTCAAGTGATGCTATCTTAGTGAGTGCTACTATGATGACCGAGCCAAAGAATTTCATGAATTAGGGCTGGGACAGTTGTCTATGGATGAATTCATGACTAAGTTTACAAAATTACCATACCTTAAAGAGGAGAAAGCAAAAATACAATGGTTCCTGAACTGTTTACCATCTTCATACAAGGAGATGATTGAGTTTGATAACCTGAAAACTATGGATGAAGTGGTGAGGAAGACTAGGCTATGTTATCATCAATTCTAGATTAAAATTAAAAGTGATAAAACATGGAAAAGTAAAGAGAGTGCCAAGGTGGGAGGGGGCATGAAAAGACAAAACCCTTACTACCTCAAGAATTTTGGTAAGGATCATCAAAAGAAGAAAGTTACCAAAGGGAATGTACCCACACCTGTAGAGTCATATATGTGTTAGAAAACCACAAAATTAAACAGTAAGAAAAATAATAGTGTAAAGGAAAGGGAATCGTTCAAATGTTGGGGCCATGGAGAGACACACTTACTAAGGGACTGCCCACATAATCCCAAGTTTACCCAAAATATTTAGGTTGTCCATGAGGCAACTACTATGAATGATATTCCTCGAAAGGTTCCTAGAATTACCGTAGCATTGGAGGACTGACAAGCGGAGCATCAGTCTACTATGCTTGAAATTGAAGGTACTATACTAAACTAGTGTGTGTCCTTTTTAATTTATCCAGGGGCTAGCTTAAGTTATATCAGCCCCCAAATTGTGGAAAAGTGTAAATTGGAAATAAAAAAATTTAGAACAACATGGTTGGTCCAGTTAGCAACATGACCAAAAGGAAGGTAACTAGTCATGTAAAAAATGTCTATTGAATTTAAATGGTTTTCCACTGTGGAAGATTTAAATATCCTTCCTTTAGGATATTATGACCTGTTAATAGGCATGGATTGGCTAGAAAATCAAGAAAATATTATAAACTATCTAGAAAAAATGGTTACAGGTGTGATTCATAATGGACACAGTAGGATAATTATGGAAAAGCCAAAACTAGTGTCGGTTCCAAAAATTTCAGCCTTGCAGTTGAAAAAAAGTGCCCAAAAAGGATGTCAATTGCACCTGGTGCAGGTGGAAACCAGTGATCAAATAACCAAAACAGGAAGTCTAGATACCCTTCTAGTCATTAAATAATTTCCAGATGTATTTCAGAAGAGATTCTAGGATTACCCCCACATTGGGACAAATATTTAACCATTGATTTAGTATTGGGTGTTGTCCCTATCTGTATATATCCGTATAGAATGAGTACACCCAAACTTCTAGAATTGAAAATGAAACTATAAGAACTGTTGCATAAGGGTTATATCATACCTAGTGTTTAACCATGGGGGCACCTATACTTGCATGTGCATTGATTACCATCAATTGAATAAATTAACCATTAAGAAAAGATATCCCTTAGCTCAAGTTGATGATCTATTTGATCAAGTAAGGGGGTAACTTTTTTTCAAAGATTAATTTGTGAACTGGTTATCATCAGTTACACATAAAAGACAAATATATCCATAAAATAGCTTTCATAACTCAATATGGTGATTGTGAATTTGTGGTGATGCCTTTTGGTCTCATCAACACACCTGCAACTTTCATGTTTCTAATGAACAATGTGCTTCACAATTATCTTGATTGATTTGTATTAGTTTTCATTGATGACATTTTAGTATACTCTATAAATGAAGAATAACATTTAGAACATCTCATATTGTTGTTATAAACATTAAGTTAGCATCAAATTTATGCGAAAAGAAGAAAGTGTGAGTTTTACAAACCCAAAATTCAGTATTTGGGACATATTATCTCCAAAGAAGGATTGGTGGTGGACCCTATAAAAGTTGAAGCCATTATGAATTTTCCAACACCAACAGATGTATCAACAGTTTTCTCCTTTATGGTGAGTGTTGGGTATTACCAAAGATTTGTGGAAGGGTTTTCAAAACAAGCGTACCCTATTACCTCTCTACAGAAGAAGGGAGCAAAGTTGAAATGGACATACAAAATCCAAGATAACTTCAACAAACTAAAGAAAATGTGGACAACAACTCCTATTTTAAAGATAGAAGACCCAAATGACGATTTTATGGTGTGCATGGATGCTTGTTTAGAATGATTGGGGGTCATGCTACTGCAAGACAATGTTGTCATAACCTGTGAGTCACAAAAACTGAAGAAACATGAACAAAATTATGTTGTATGTGATCTAGAATTATTTGATGTAATGCATGCCTTGAAAATGTGGAAGAATTATTTACTAGGGAAGAAATTTGTGTTGGTAACTGACCATATTAGCTTAAAGTATTTCTTTGTTCACCTTGATCTAAATGCTAGATAGGCAAGATGGTTAGCCTTAGTGAATTTGAATTTGAAATAAAGCACATTAAGGGAAAGGAAAACAATATTGTTGACGCCTTAAGTGGGCATGCTCATTTATTAGTATCAAATGCAGGTAGCAATGCCAATACAGGTTTTGAAGAACAAGTGAAGCTAATGGTGAAACAAGACCCTCAGTATCAAGAACCGCAATGGACAATGCAACAAAAATAAATTGTTGGGTATGCACTAAACCTGAAAGGTTTAATTAGTTATCAGGACTGTCTATATATTCCCAATATGACAGAACTGAAACAAATGATTCTAGATGAGCACCACAAGAGACCATATGTTGGTCACCTGAGATACCATAAAACGATAACAACCCGAAGGAAACAATTTTTTTGATTGCATATGAGAAAGGATGTACAAAATTATTTAGAAAAATAACTAGAGTGTCAGCAAGTGAAGGTGGAGCACCAACATCCAGTGGGATTACTGAATCCGCTGTCCATTCCAGAATGGAAGTGGGAGGTGTTCTCCATGGATTTTATAACCGAGTTGCCAAGAAATAAGTACCAACATGATGTTGGGTGTGGAGCCTAATTATCTTTTGTATTTAAAGGTATCGCCACATTAGACCCTATTTCGAAATGGGGTGGAAACAGAACCTGTAAAATATTCGCTACAGGGGGGTTCGAGGGGGGTGGACGGGGTGGCTGCGACCTTTTGGCAGCCCCCCCTTGGTGGGGGGATTCAGGGGCAGTGCCCTCGAAGCTAAGAATAGATGTAAAATTTCCTTGTAAAATGTTGTAATTTCATAGTCAATCTGTGTCATTCATTAGGTAGAGATTTGACGGTAGAAGTTATGTTTAATTTAGGTTTCTTTGCCCTAGAATGCAACCCCTCGTTGTATATGAGAGAATTGTATTGTTTCTACATATATCTCTATTCTGATGAGCAAGAGAGAGTTACAATAGATCTATTGTAGGTTGTATCTCTTTAGTTTTCTAGATAATATAATAAAAGAAGGACTGGTTTTTTCTTCGTGGACTAGCCCAAACTGGGTGAACCATGTATATTTGTGTCTCTCTTGTTTTATGCATTTTCTGTGTTTATATTTATGCAATATATTATGTGTTCCATTGCTTTGTAATATATAATTTCCTAACAACTGGTATCAGAGCCAAAGGTCTATTTGGCTGATAAACTCGCAGGAGAGAAGGGTTCCTGGTTCGAGTGGGAGCAATGGTGGAAGATGGTAGGTTTAAGGTTGAAAAATTCAACAACCAAAACTACTAGCTGTGGAAGATGTAGATGGAATATTATCTGTATCAGAAAGATATGTACCTACCATTGAGCGGAAAGACAAAGAATCTGATGATTATGACAAACACAGAATGGAATATTCTTGATAGAAAGGCACTTGGAACAATACGGCTGTGCCTAGTGGCATCAGTAGCGTTTATTATTTCAAAGGAAATGACAACAAAGGGTTTGATGTCAACATTGGTGAAACTATATGAAAAAACGTTGGCCTCAAATAAGGTATTTCTTATGAAGTGTTTATTTAATATGAAGATGTCAGAAGGTGGATTTGTTGCAAACCATTTAAATGATTTTAATACAGTTACAAGTTAGTTAAGTTCTATAGGGGTAACTTTTGATGATGAAGTTAGGGATCTATTATTTGTTTGCTCATTGCCAAAAATTTGGAATGGTTTAGTTATGGCCATTAGTAACTCTATCTCTAGATTTTGTACTTTAAAGTTTGATGATGTTGTCGGTGAAATCCTTAGCGAGGAAATGCAACGAAAAAGCTTTGGTGAGACATTAGGTAATGCTTTGACTGCAGAGACTAGGGGAAGAAAAATGGAAAGAGGAAAGAGCCCTAGATATCGTAGTAAGTCAAGAAAATGCAGATCCAAGTCCAGATCGAGGATAATGTGCTGGAAATGCAACAAGAAAAGACACTTGAAAAAAGACTGCAAGTCTCGGAAGGGAAAAGAAGGAGACGCACAACAAGAAGCTAATCATGAAGTGAATGTAATAGGTCATGTGTTGCAAGGTGATTTGATTCCTTCATTAGAAAATATTATTGATTCTTGGGTGGTAGATTTATGGGCCTCATTCCATGCCACACCTAATAGGAAACATTTTCATGATTATGTTCAAGGAGATTTTGGACAGGTTCGATTAGGTGATGATAAACCCTGTAAAATTGTTGGAATGACTACGATTTTCATAAAACAGCAAAATGGAAATCAGTGGCTATTGAAGGAGGTAAGGCATGTTCCAGATATAAAGAGAAATCTGATTTCAACAGGGCAATTGGGAGGTGAAGGTTGCGTAACTACTTTCACAAATAAAACCTGGAAGGTCACTAAACGATCCCTGGTAATAGCGAAAGGAGGAAAGGTTGGTACATTGTACTTATGCAATGGCATTTTTAACTCTGTTAATGCTTTAACCTCTATAAGAGAAGATACGGAATTGCGGCATCATAGGCTCGGGCACATGAGTGAGAAGAGGATGTAGATTCTTCACTCAAGAAATTTGTTGCTAGGTTTAAAGCATGTTGATTTAAAATTCTGTGAGAATTGTGTTTATGGAAAACAGAAGAGAGTCAGATTCCATAGAGTTGGGAAAGAAGAGAAGAGAAAAAAATTGGAGCTTGTGCATACAAATGTATGGGGACCTACTCAGGTATCATCTCTTGGTGGCTTTCGTTATTATGTTACTTTTATTGATGATGAAACCATAAAATCCTAGATTTATTGTATTCGAAATAAATCTAATGTATTTGATACTTTCAAGGAATGGAAAGATTTCGTTGAAAATGAGATAGGAAAAAGGTTGAAGTGTCTCATATCATACAATGGAGGTGAATATTGCAACAAACAGTTTGATAAGTACTGTTCTGAGAATGGAATTCGTAGAGAGAAGACAGTTCTAGGAGCACCACAAGAAAATGGTGTGTCAGAAAGGATGAACAGGATAATCATGGAGCGTGCGAGGTGCATGAGATTGCATGTAGGATTGCATTTACAATTTTGGTCAGATGTTGTAGATACTATTGTTTATCTAATAAACAGAGGGACTTCAAGTTCCTTGGATGGTGGTATTCTAGAGGAAGCATGGACAGGTAAAAAGGTATACTACTCTTTTTTAAAGACTTTTGGTTGTGAAGCCTTTGTCCACATTAATAAAGAAAATAGAACAAATCTTGAGGCAAAATCAAAGAAATGTAACTTTATTGGATATGGTGTTAATGATTTTGGTTATCGCTTTTATGATTATGAAAAACACAAAATCATTAGGAGTAGAGATGTCATATTCAATGAAAAGGTTGTGTATAAGGATCAGATGTAGGAAAATAAATAGGAAAGATAAAACAGAGAATACTCAGTGCTTGACGAGATCACAGAAAAAGTGATGGTGCCTGGAAATCATAATGATCAACAGCCAAAACAACAACCACAACAGCAACAAGCACTTCAAACAGCTGAAAGTGGTGTTAGAAAATCTACCAGGATGAGCAGACCCCCTGAACGATACCCTTCTTCATTATATTATGTATTGTTGACTGATTCTGGTGAACCAGAATTTTATGAAGAAGAAGTGCGAATAGAAACCAGGAAGAAGTGGGAGCAAGACATGAAAGAAGAGATGGACTCCTTATCACATAACCAGACTTGGGACTTAGTGAAGTTTCCTGCAGGTAAAACAACATTGTAGAATAAATGGGTTTACAAGTTGAAGGAAGAAGATGGAGGTAGAAAAAGGTATAAACCTAGACTTGTGGTGAAAGGGTTTGCACAGAAAAAGGGTATAGACTTTGATGAGATATTTTCTCCTGTCATGAAAATGACTTCAATTAGAACTATTCTAAGTCTAGTAGCAACTGAAGAATTGCATATTGAGTAGTTAGATGTAAAGACAACCTTTCTCCATGGGGATTTGGAGGAAGATATATATATGCAGTAGCCATAATGATATGAGGTAAAAGGGAAGGAGAGACTAGTGTGCAGGTTGAAGAAGAGCTTGTATGGCTTAAAATAGGCTCCAAGGCAGTGGTATCTAAAATTTGACAGGTTTATGTCTGAACAAGGATATATTGGGTGTCACTCTAATCATTGTGTTTACCTCAAAAGGCAAAATGATGGAAGCTATATTATATTGTTATTTTATGTAGATGACATGCTTGTTGCAGGTTCTAACATGCACGAAATAAATTTTCTCAAAAGGAAATTGGAAAACTCATTTGCAATGAAGGATTTGGGTGCTGCAAAACAAATCGTGGTATGAGAATAACTAGAGATAGGAAGAATCACAAATTAACATTGTCTCAAAATGAGTACATAGAAAAGGTGTTGAAAAGGTTTAATATGCAGAATGCAAATCTAGTTAGTGTCCCAAGACTCAGGAAGAAATGACTCATATGTCTAAAGTTCAATATGCATCAGCAGTTAGAAGCTTAATGTATGCAATGGTCTGCATAAGGCCTAATATTGCACATGTAGTGGGAGTTGTAAGTAGGTACATGAACAATCCAGGAAAATAACATTAGATGGCAGTGAGGTGGATTCTCAGGTATTTGAGAGGTACCACAAATCAAGCATTATGCTTTAGCAGTTCAAACATTGGTTTATAGGGATATGTTGATGCAGATATGGCAGGTGACAGAGATAATAGGAGGAGCCCTACATGATATGTATTTACTGTAGGTGGAACAACTATCAATTGGGTTTAAAATCTCCAAAGTGTTGTTGCACTTTCAACAATAGAAGCAGAGTGTGTTGTTGCTACAAAGGCTAGTAAATAAATGATTTGGTTACAAAGGTTTCTGGATGAATTGGGTAAGAAGCAGGAGTTGGGTAGGTTATACAGTGACAACTAGAGTGCCATACATCTTGCAAAGAACTCTACATTTCATTCCAAGACTAAACATATACAGCTCAAGTACCATTTCATACTGTCAACATTGGAAGATGGAATGTTGAAGGTGGAAATGATACACACTAGCCAAAATCCTGAAGATATGTTAACAAAAGTTGTAACTAGGGAGAAACTGAGAATCTGCTAAGTTTCAATTGGTCTTCAAGTATGATGAAGAAGATGAGAAACAACCAAGTCTAAAGTGGAGTCATTGTCTAGCAAATGAAGCAGCAGCGGAGTTGTTATAATCAGTCTCCAAATGGGAGATTATTGGGTGTGGAGATTGATTATCTTCTATATTCAAAGGTATCACCACAATGGACACCAATTTGAAATGGGGTGACAACACTGCCCATAAAATATTCGCTACAGGGGGGGTCTAGGGGGGGCGGTTGCGACCTTTTGGGAGCCCCCTGCCCCCCCTTGGCGAGGAGTTTCGAGGGAAACACCCTTGAAGCTAAGAATAGATGTAAAATTGCCTTGTAAAATGTTGTAATTTCGTAGTCAATCTAGGTCGTTCATTAGGCATAGATTTAATGGTAGAAGTTATGTTTAATTTAGGGTATTTTTCCCTAGAAGGAAACCCCTCGCTATATATGAGGGAATTGTATTGCACTTGCGTATATCCACATTCTAAGTGAGGAAGAGAGAGGATATTAGGAGCAAAGATGGAGTTACAGCAGATCTACTGTAGGTTGTATCTCTTTAGTTTGCTGGGTAATATAATAAAAGAAGGACTCGTTGTTTCTCCGTGGACGTAGCCCAAAATAGGTGAACCACGTATATTTGTGTCTCTCTTGTTTTATGCATTTCGGTGTTTATATTCCTGCAATATATTATGTGTTCCATTGCTCTGTAATATATAATTTTCTAACACATGATTCTATTATGGTAGTGGTAGACACACTGACTAAAGAAACCCACTCCATACTAGTACAGTTGACCTTTGCAACTACACAAATAGCTAATATTTTCATGAAAGACACTTTCAGACTTCATAGCATACAAAAAATGATAGTCTCAGATAGAGATGCAAAATTTACTTCCAATTTCTTGAAGGCCTTATTTGGAGGCTTAGGGACCAAGTTTAACTTTAGTACTACATACCACCATCAGACAGATGGAAAAATAGAAAGGACCAATCATCTTTTGGAGGATCTACTCCAGATGTATGTAATGGATAGACCCACTAACTGGGAAGAATTTTTACATCTAGCTAAGTTTTCCTGCAACAACAATTATCAAACGTCTATCAAAATGAGCCCCTTTGAAGCCCTGTATCACAGGAAATTCCATACACCACTTAGTTGGAGACAACGTGATGATAGGTTGATTCTTGGACTGAATACTTTGCAAGAAATGGAGTAGATAGTAAGGAAAATTCAACAAAATATTAAAACAGCCCAAAATCGACAAAAGAGCTATGTAGAAACAAAGAGGACACACAAAGAGTTTTGAATTAGATAGCACATATATATGAGGGTTAAATATCATAAAAGTACTCTTATAATGGGAGGTTGTGCTAAATTAGCATCATGATTCAGTGGGTCATTTGAAATTTTAGACCGAGTGGGCACAATAGCATACCAATTAGCTCTACCTGGTCATGTAAAAGTTCATAATGTATTTCATGTGTCTTACAAAAATAATATTTTCATGAAAACTCTCATGTAATCGATTGGAATCTATTACATGTGGAACCCAAAGGAGATTTCCTACTCGAGCCACTTCGCATTTTGGAGCAGAAGGAAACCATGCCTCGAAATCTAGTCGTCACTCAGATTAAGGTCTAGTGGAGGAAATTTACACCTAAGGAGGCAACTTGGGAATGAGAAGATGTTATGAAGGAAGTGTAGCCAACATTGTTGCAGTGAAAATTAAAAGTTCATAAACACTCAGGTTGGTGTTATTTTTCAAGGTGGGGAAGATGTAAGACCTCAATTATTGTAAAAGTAGTTATTTTTATGTGTAATTATTTTTAGTATATTGTATAGATGATGATAAGATGATCATCAAGGACAATAATGTAATTAAATAAATAAATTTTTGAATATAGCTAGAAATTGTAGAGATGGACACACTAGAGTAAAATACACTTGTCGAAATTTGAAGAAAATCAGATTTGAATTAAAATTCCTAAAAATAAAAATATACATATAAATATATTTACTTGGTGGGGGATAAATACCGAGAAAAGTGCTGGAAGTGATAAAAGCAAGATTTTTAGGAAAAACTAAAGCCTAGGCTAAAGGGGTCATAAATCCCCAGAAGGTAGGACATTGTCAAGGAAAAATGAGATAAAAGAATAATGTTAAAAAGACAATATGTAGAATCATTAGTGGTTACTAATGCTGGAAATTCATCCAAGCTTGGGGGCGGGGGTTTAGAGGTTGGTCCATGGTTAGGTGGATCGGTGTGGTCAAGGACTCAATTCCGAGATCTGTTACTAGTTAGAGGTTATTATTGAGTTATCTACCGTTCTTATTATTGTGAAAAAAGCCAACCAAGTCCCTTATAATATGCAGGTAAGCTTATAATAGAATCTGATACCTCTATGATGCTTGTCTTCGTTCAAGTGTCATATCTGCTATACTTAACACTGTGAATCACAACTCTCTCAAAACTCAACTCTATAGTGTAACTAAAACCATTGGAAATTGAATCTGACAACTCTATAAAAAGGATTAGTGAAATAGAAGCTTTTGTGAGTGAGCCCACTAACTATCACTGCTAAACAATCAATCTAGACTATGAAGTCTTCCATCTTGATCACAATCGTGCTCACGATCAAGGGAGTGCGACCACCTAGCTTGACATAATGGCCATCATAGTGTCACTTTGATTCTCCTTTCCTGTGTGGATGTTTTGACAAATCAATGTGAAATTAAAGTCACTTTGAATTTTCTTTCCTGCGAGGGATCACATCCACAGTTGATTAGTAAAAGATAATCTACTATATGTTATGTTCAAGAAACTGACTACAATCTATAGTGGAAACGAGACTTGAATTCTTATTCTGAATTTGAATATCTTAGGACAACATAAGAGATAAAAATGCATATGACCTTAGTAGCTATAAAACAATCACTCCATCATTACAAGACCACCTAGATTTTGGCACTTGATCTAAATAATGGCACTAGTTGTAGTGCTTATTTGCATTAACACCATGGAAAAGCAACAACAATGTTTCAAAGCACACTTACTGGAAAAGTTGTAATGTTCCAAGAATATTTAATGATAGCATCTAAACCTCGTACTATGGTGGGGAAACTAGGGAACCCAAATCTTGGAAGATATCTCATACCAAATCTGAGAAAAAAATAAAAAAGGGAAAAAATCAAAATCTATAAATCAAGCAATGAATTGTTTACAAATCAAATACAATTCCTTTAACTAACAGTTAAATTGTGGTGATATATTTAAATATTTAGTAAGAGGGGAACTTCAAACCATGTAATATTACCTTTGTCATTACGGTCATCCCTCAATGACTGAGATTACAAATCAATACTTATGGAAAGATTTTAAGAAATTCTGTGAAATAGTAAAGCATAACCTCTATTTTCAAGCAACAAAATCAAGACTTTGTTACATCTAGAGCCATAAGTGATACATAATCAATGAATCAAGTCCTTGTATGGCACAGGCTTGTTTCACAACCTCTATTTTCTCAATAACAAAATCAAGACACTGTATGTGGTTATTTCCAAAAGGAAACTGCATTTTAATTTGGAAGAGGATCTTATCAAAAGACATGGATTTATTCAAAGCTACAAAGCCTAATGGGTTACTGAAAAATAAGTTGGAATATGGGATCATGATACTTAAATTGAAAAAATATGCTTTCCTTTTAGAAACATTACAGTTATACAATGTTTTTTGAAAGCATTAGAATTTGAAATTGGGACTTTCTATCAAGACAAATTTTCATTAATAGAATGTACTTTCCTACCCGAAACGTTGTAGATATCCAAGAAAAACTTGAAAATCATAAGAGAACTTAGCGTAATGTACTTTCTTTCCTTCCTTAACATTATTAAAGAGTTGAGGTTCCCCAAGTCATCAAGTAACATTCAAAGGAAATGACAGTTAGTAATAGTCCAATTCACAACTGAAGATGTGTCACAAATACGAGGGGGCGTCTCCTCCAAATCACAAAAGTGCTCCAAGTTAAAATCTAGCATTATTGGAAGCTTAATGCTCGACTGGGTGTTATTGAACGCAGACATTTTTGCAATCAACACTAAAAGCTTAAAGATAGCTTCTCTAAGTCCTACATGACTTTACTATGCTCTTGCAGTGGGCGCACATGCAGGCTCTCCAAGTGAATAGTCTTAAACTAAGTGAAGATAAGGCTGATAGATCATTCAGTGTGGATCTCTTTAACCCATAATTGAATACTATGTCTCTCTTGAACCCATAATTGAATACTATTAGGACTTTAAAATTTTTCATGGAACTCAAAAATGTTGGAAGAAAGTATTTGCTTCCAGAAAAGAGTAAAACTAAAGCCTCTGCTTGAGGACAATTAATGTCACACCACTAACACTTCTCCATGGAATCTGTATAGGTAAACCAAAAATGTAGAATTCCATTAGAATATTGTGTTTATTGAATACACAAATGAAATCATTGCATTTCTTTAAAATATTTTTTGAAATCAAAATTACCGAAATTACATATTGATAACCTAGTGGGTGTAGGATAAAATTCACCCGTGTCATTCACAGAAAGCATGAGAAAAAACCGAATACTATATATAAAACCAAGAAAAATTCAAATTCATCACTTCTAGGGACCTCTTAACCACCCTACCAATACATAAGTATGTTCCTGTTTGCAGTTATAAAAATTACCCAAATTACAATATGTTTACTCCAACATATGTTGGAAAGTTATAGAAGGATGACTAGTGCAATCAATCCATTCCTTTTAGCCCTGGATTTGTTTCCGTTTAAAACAAAAGTATACAATATACTTGTCCAATGTCTATGCTTTAACCATTCATCTTAAGATGTTTTTACAATATAATTTCCCAAGTCTATTCAATATCTTCATTATCATAAAAACCAACCTATATATCCCTTTGAGCACTTGGTAGACCCATATTTAAGATGGATCTAAGATGATAGAATTTCCCCTTTAAATAGTCTATGCTCAAATGAATACCATAGTATTATCAATAC
>APFE030655229.1:257714-306477 GCA_000404065.3 Pinus taeda
TTTTATCAATAATATGATATGTATATATAATTTTTTTGGCGAATCTCTCACCAGGCATGGCGAATATTTTACTCAATTATAAAATCTTGTTTTTATTGAATACACAAATGAAATCATTGCATTTCTTTAAAATATCTTTTGAAATCAAAATTACCGAAATTACATATCGATAATCTAGTGGGTGTAAGATAAAATTCACCCGTGCCATTCACAGAAAGCATGAGAAAAAACCTAATACTATATATAAACCAAGAAAAATTCAAATTCATCACTTCTAGGGACCTCATAACCACCCTGCCAATACACAAGTATGTTCCTATTTGCAATTAGAAAAGTTACCCAAATTACAATCTGTTTACTCCACTTCTAGGGACCTCATAACCACCCTGCCAATACACAAGTATGTTCCTATTTGCAATTAGAAAAGTTACCCAAATTACAATCTGTTTACTCCAACATATGTTGGAAAGTTATAGAAGGATGACTAGTGCAATCAATCCATTCCTTTTATCCCTGGATTTGTTTCAGTTTAAAACAGAAGTATACCAATATACTTGTCCAATGTCTATGCTTTAACCATTCACCTTAAGATGTTTTTACAATATAATTTCCTAAGTCTATTTAATATCTTCATTATCATAAAACCAACCTATATATCCCTCTGAGCACTTGGTAGACCCAGAATTAAGATGGATCTAAGATGATAGAATTTCCCCTTTAAATAGTCTATGCTCAAATGAATACCATGGTATTATCAATACCATGGGTTATCATAAACCTGGAGCTTAAAAATTACTATTAGTAATTTATAAAAATTAATAAAATTAATAGTTGATTTTTATTTTATTTTTTGTTTTAACCAAGTTAAAATGTTTAACCTACATTAAATTACGACATCCATTCTTGATCCACCAAGCCCCAAGAGGATCAAATATTTTTCACTCTATGCTAGTTTGCATATGATGATATTTGATACCTCTTGGGGGTTAGTAGATCCAGTGTAAAGATGGATCTATGCTAGTTTAATTCCCCCATTTAAATAGGCTACATTCTAGGTGAATACCATGGGTCAATACCATGTGCCATTTTGGTGAATACCATGGGTCAATACCATGTGCCATATTTTTATTAATTCTAATATTAGGGTTAATAATGGTTTTTTTGCATGGTATTAATAACAATCTAGTCCATGGTATTTGTCCCATAGTATTTTTCCCATAGGTTTCACCTAAATATAACCCATTTTTTGAGTGTTTGTGAATATAAGGTGACGTATGGAGTAAATATAAAAAAATGTTTTATTTGTTTACCATACCTCTAGTTTATTTATATTTTTATTAATTTACCATACCTCTTTTACAAATATGGTATTTTGCCCATAGGATTCACTTAAATAAAACCTCTTTCTTCAACCTTCATAAATAGAACGAGGGTTATGGACTAAATATAAAAAGATGTTTTATTTATTTACCATACATATAGTTTATTTATATTTTTATTTATTTACCATACCTTTTGAGTAAGTATAAAAAGATGTTTTAGTTATTTACCATACCTTCACTTTATAAGGTGACTTATGGAGTAAATATAAAAAATGTTTTATTTATTTACCATACCTCTCATTTATTTATATTTTTATTAATTTACCATACCTCTTTTATAAATATGGTATTTGGCCCATAGGATTCACTTAAATAAAGCCTATTCTTGAAAATGGGCGAATGGATTCACTTAAATAAAACCTATTCTTGAAAATGGGCGAATGGAAGGTTGTAACTCCTAATTTCAAGGGCTAAATTTACCTTTTTTACCCTCTGCCTTAAAATAAGGTGGGCTATTTGAGGTGATTTGTAAAAATGTACTATGATACAAAATATTCGCCCACTAAAAATTTAAAACCCCTTAATTTCGCAAAGGGCGAACATTCGCCCCTAAAATTATCCTTGCTCCATTCTCAATGAAGCCAACTGAATTTTGATATCATCCTCTTGAAGGTTCTGAATTCTACAATACACCTCCAACTTATGAATACAATTATCCAACTTCTCTGCATTAACTTCACTATTGTACATATGCAACTCGAATTTAACATCAAGCTTTAGAAAAGTTGATTTACCATTCCCTTTTGAAGAATGATGATGAGTATGAGTAGCGGTGGTATTAGTGGAAGAGTGTGAAGATGATTTCAAAGAAGAAGATGAAGAAGATGGTGGAGATGGTGGAGGTTTGCTTCCATTCTCATTACCTTCTTTTCCATTACCTCCTCCTAAAGATACTTCTCCTTTGGGAGGCTCGGAGCTTTCTCCTTGCAATATGTTGTTCCTCTCTTCATAGAGGACCTTCACCATCTCTGTCATATCAAAGAAATTCTTTCTGAAGGTCTTCTCATCTTTTGTCATGATAGGTTCTCCTTCATGAGACATAGTCTATGAAGAATTGCAACTTATGCAACTTGAGGATGTATCGGTGTAGAAGACTTTGGAAACATTTCTCTTCTTCCACTTGACCCAATTTCAGGGCTGTCAAGCAACTTCCCTTCTCATCTTTTGAGTTTTAACCTTGTAAGCATGACATAAACTTGCAAACAATTAAATCCTTCTTTCACAAAGAAAATCTAGTAAGCAAAAACAAGTGCTTTGATACCAACTTAATCCGCAATGTAGGAAAATTAGTAATGATGTGCTAATTCCCCATTCAGAATAAAACCCAAGATACTTATCATTTTCTTATCAAGTGCTTAAGGATTCAATATTTTTGCTTAAATTACTGACTCCCATGAGAGTTTCTTATGTAAATGTTAGAAAAAATTTAACATAAAACATATGCTGAACAATAACAAAATAATAGCAAATAACATCAAAATATAACACACGGTAAGCACGTGATAAAGGAGTTCACCCCTCCTGGGATACGTCTCCTTGGTCCAACTTCCAATGGCTTGGGCCCCTCTATTATGCTTAAAGTACAAAAAAGTGTGTTTACAATGCTTAAATGCCTTCAAAACCTGTCTCAATGAGATCAAAATACTAAAAAATGGCTATCCAGCCTGTTTTTGCATCCAATTTGGATAAGAATTGAAGAAGCTATGACTTATCCCAGTTCTTCCACTATTTGTTCCACAAATTGCTCCAAAACCAACCAAAAACCCTATTTTTGCTCCAAAATCTGATAAGGAAAGAGAACTTCATTGCACAATGGGCTATATTATGTTGGCCATATTGCAAATTACAACCGGCAAGTGTTGCGAGCTCTTATGGAATGGAAAAACATTGCGATTGTGATATTGCGGACCTGCAGAGGATAATTAACTACAACATATAAAATCTCACATCTAGAACCCATCGCTCACCGCAATCGGCGAAGTTTAGCGGCCGAAGGTTTTGTGAACATGGGAACACTCTGATTGCGGTATTGTGGACCTGCCAGGGCATTAAACCGTGTCATTTAAAATTCCCGCGTCCGGGGTCTTATCGCTCATTGTAATCGGCAATCAGCCACGGGCTCTTAACACAACAAAACGTTGTGATGCGATATCGCGGCCCCGATGGGACATTAAACTGTAACGAAATAAAGTATCACGTTCATGCAGTCATCACAATCAAAACTTTATCAATGGTAACAAATAACAACGGGTTTTAGGTGCAATATGCAATTATCAGAAATCATAACCCAACCTGCTGAGGGCCGATTCTTGTCCTTCATCCTCTGTTTTTCCCCGATATGCGATATGTGGGACCTAGTGGCAACCTGCCACTTGGCGCTTCCCCATTTGCTGAGACCCTTGCCATGTCATCCAATCCTGCCACATAGACATGTTAAACTTTAATTTTGACTTGCTCTAACTTCTGCATACGAACTTAGATTTGTGTGTCATTCACACCGTTGGATTCAGAATGACGAGCTCTTTAATATGAAGCTATGTTTGACAAGATACTGACACTTTGAATTTTGAGCATAATTTTGAGCACCTGATCAAATACAAATCAAGATCTTAAGGCTAGATTCCAACAACACAAGTAGCATTTACAAAATCAATTTGTAGGTACAACAACTTTACCTCAAGCAAGAAGAATTATATGTGTCGAAATTGTCACTAAGATCTCAAGAATGTGGAATTCTTGTAGATTTATAGGTGTAGAAATTTCACCGTAAATCATTTCACCGTAGATCACCTGATAATGCAATGTACTAAAGCAAAATACTTGATATACTTCTACTATCAAACTTTGCGGAAGCTTAATCAATTTGAGCAAGATCATTTGGAACACATATAATAGAGAAGAAGAAATCATACACATGAAACACAAAAGAATACTATGGGGAAAGCCTCAGCTAAAAACCTGGATCTTTGTATTATCATACAAGTGGAAATATCTCAGGATTACACAAAGCTTTAGCTTACAAGGTCTCCAGTGCTCAGTACAAACCCTCACTGTTGCTTATAGACAAAATATACAACACATATGCCTTCCTTCAGTCCTCCAAGCCTCCTATTTCCTTGTGCAGTTTTTCCTGGGTCCTTTAGCTGCAACCTGTCTGATTCTCACCTCACACACAACACTGACCTCTGAACTAATTGCGCAACACTGAAGGAGTGAATTCCTTTTGCATGGATGAGTTTCCTTTATAGGAAAATTCCTCCAACTGATAGTACATTGTCCCTTCCTTTAATCTCAATGGGGTCTTTCTGTGAACTGACATGCATGAGTTATTTATGAGAGAATATTTAGTTATCTAGAGAACACTAGTTGCATGCATGCATGCATTAACTGACTGAACTCACAATTAGTTCCTCCAACTGTTTGGAACTAATTTTACTAGACTTAACTCAGTTAACTGAGCTAACTAATTACAACTCAAATACAACTCATCTTTATCTCCTTAATTAAGGGATAACTGCCTCAATCAAAGGGATAATTGTTGCATGTCTTCACAGAGACTTCATGTTTGATTTTCGCCAATTAATCAACTCAAAATGAATGAATTAATTATTTTTTAAACCACTGTTGAAACCAAATTCGAATTTTTAATTCTCAATTTTAATTCAGGGACTAATTAAAATTGGAATATATCTTGAAATGATATTTATAGCAATTCTATTTATAGCATTTCTATCTTATCATTCCTTGTTTCTATTTTCCACATTGGTACATGAAATGATATCTGTAGCAATGCTATTTATAGCATTTCTATTTTTAGCATTTCTTGTTGCTATTTTCAACACTCGCTCTCAACAAGAAAGGCATTCAACTCGAACCTTTGGAATGTTCTGCATGCAACACTTCTCTCAAGTGTTGTTGCTCCAACAACTCCAGAAACAAAAAAATCCAACCTGAATCAAAATGATGCCTCTGTCATCAAAGTCTCTGACTCTTATTTCCTCTGTTGACTGAAAACTCTACACCTTTGTGCCATTCGGTATCTGATTGCTCTAGCCTCTATCACTTTGATCTCTGACTGCATCGATCCCACTGATTCCTCACACTGCATTCGTGCTATTGCTGGTCCTTTCTCCTAGCACTGCATCCGCATTGCACCTTCCCTCATCATGTTGCATCGTGCTGCTCACTGCTACACTACAACTCAGTTACTGAGAAGTAAGTAATTGATCTCCCAACTGACCTCCCTATTGGGCTAGAAACACCCTCTGATTCTGAAGCTTCCTCTATCGCTGACAAGTGCTCCCTCTCTAACCTTTGCGCTACTGCAAAAACTTCTTAAATCTTGCACCATTGCACACCTCTTTGTGCCATCCTGCACTGGTGCAACACTCTTTTGCCTCTCGCATTATTGCAGCGTTCTAGCTCTGCGCTATCTTGGGACTCTTGCACTGTAGCTCTCTTTGCTACTCCATCCGCATCCATCTCTATGCACTCAGCCAATCCCGCTACCCCTCATCAAGGCTCCCGTAGCAAGGTCTAATCAAAGAGGCTGGGTACCTCAAGGATCCTACCCCTATTTCAGCCTTCTTGGCACTATCACTTCACATTGCCCCACTTCACACCTGGAGGTATGGCTACATGTGATCCCTCTGCCCAATTGGCTCAAAATCCCCCCTACTGGAGGTCTCTGTATGAGTGGATGCCTCCGCTCAGTCTCCTCTCGGCTTCTCCAGTTGTGGATGCTCCACAACCTCCTGAAGCTGCTTCACCAATTGTGGCTCCTCCACAATTGTCTAAGACTTCTTCTAGCATTGCATGTTGAACGGTAATGTACTCTCCCTCTCAACCACCAAGTCTCCAACATTTGCCTTGCTCCTCAAGGCTTTGCATGCATCTTGAACCTCAAGAGCATACAGGTTCTTGACTCGTGAACCAATCTGCTTCACCTGTCTTGTGGTGATGTGTTTAAGGAAAACCTTTCCCTTACTGAAGACTACATCATTGCCTTTGTCCTCCATCATCGCGATCAATACCAAATTATTCTTCAATCCAAGCACATACTTCACATCAGTCAGGGTGATGCGAGCTCCATGCCCCCTCTGAAAAGCAACTGTGCCCACTCCTAAAACACTATACCTTTCATCATTACCCATCTCTATGCACATCTGGAGGTCTTTCTCCTCCAAGGTACTGAACAAACTCTTATCACTGGTCATGTGGAATGAGGCTCCATTGTCAAGAAACCAACCACAACCCATCATCAATGAAACCATGCATACGATGAGGATAAAATCCAATTCGAACTGAGAGGCCAATGCCTCACCTTCAAATCCTTCTAAGGATCCCTTCTTGGATTTCTTGAATGGACAATTAGTTGCATAATGGCCCACCTCATGACAATTAAAGCATCTCACTTTAGATTTGTCAATCTTCTTCCCTTAATGAGAAGAAGTTGATTTTGGATGAGAATCCTTCTCCTTCCCTTTCCTTTCCTTACTAACTAAGGCTAGACTTTCTTCATCATGCTTGGATGAAGAACCATCTATGGTGCTCCTCCTGATCTCCTCTTGCATGACATCCGACCACAGTCGTTCCCAATTCGACAGTTTCTCTCTTCCATTCACTGAGTCCTGATAGCTATGCTAGCTCTTAGGTAGACCGAGGAGAGCAAGATTCACCATATCATCATTGGTTGTCATGATTCCTACACTTCCAAGCTCATCTGTACAGGTGGTGAACTTGTTCAGATATGTAAAGATTGTGTTGCCCTTTTCACACTTGATTTTCCAAAGCTTTTCCTTCAACGCCAACTTCCTATGGTCGCTGCTGTTCTAATATAGGTCCTCCAATGTCTTCCACATTGAAAATGGAGTCTCCTTCCCATGGAGAATCGAGACAATATGGTCTCGAACTCCCTACAGCAGAATCCTCCTCGCTCTCGCCACACATTTCTTCCATTCCGCCAATTCTTGGGCATTAACTGCTATTGGCTTGGGGACTTCTTGATCAATGAAGTCATTCAAACCATTGTCCTCTAATACTGCCTCCATGCAATCCTTCCATGCTATGTAATTCGAGTTGCCATCCAGGGCATACTCAAGTCTCAAGCCATTGAATGCCATTGGTGAACTTTGAGATGTGATAAGAAATCGATTTTGTACCTAAAATCAAGAATTTCTAAATTCGAACTTCTCCTTTCTTTGTATACTGTTCTCAGGTTTGATCACATTTGCTCCAATACCATGTAGAAATTTCACTATAGATCACCTGATAATGCAATGTACTAAAGAAAAATACTTGATCTACTTCTACTATCAAACTTTGTGGAAGCTTAATCAATTTGATCAAGATCAGTTGGAACACATATATCAGAGAAGAAGAAATCATACACATGAAACATAGAAGAATACTATGGGGAAAGCCTTAGTTAAAAACCCCGATCTTTGTATTATCATACAAGTGGAAATATCTCAGGATTACACAAAGCTTTAGCTCACAAGGTCTCCAGCGCTCAGTACAATCCCTCACTGTTGCTCATAGACAAAATATACAACACATATGCCTTCCTTCAGTCCTCCAAGCCTCCTATTTCCTTGTGCAGTTTCTCCTGGGTCCTTTAGCTGCAACCTGTCTGATTCTCACCT
Source organism: Pinus taeda (assembly GCA_000404065.3). Lineage (NCBI taxonomy): Eukaryota > Viridiplantae > Streptophyta > Pinopsida > Pinales > Pinaceae > Pinus > Pinus taeda. The sequence continues at coordinate 265,741 of APFE030655229.1, forward strand.
CACACACAACACTGACCTCTGAAATAATTGCGCAACACTGAAGGAGTGAATTCCTTTTGCATGGATGAGTTTCCTTTATAGGAAAATTCCTCCAACTTATAGTACATTGTCCCTTCCTTTAATCTCAATGGGGTCTTTCTGTGAACTGACATGCATGAGTTATTTATGAGAGAATATTTAGTTATCTAGAGAACACTAGTTGCATGCATGCATGCATTAACTGACTGAACTCACAATTAGTTCCTCCAACTGTTTGGAACTAATTTTACTAGACTTAACTCAGTTAACTGAGCTAACTAATTACAACTCAAATACAACTCATCTTTATCTCCTTAATTAAGGGATAACTGCCTCAATCAAAGGGATAATTGTTGCATGTCTTCACAGAGACTTCATGTTTGATTTTCGCCAATTAATTAACTCAAAATGAATTAATTAATTATTTTTTAAACCATTGTTGAAACCAAATTCGAATTTTTAATTCTCAATTTTAATTCAGGGACTAATTAAAATTGGAATATATCCTAAAATGATATTTATAGCAATGCTATTTTTAGCATTTCTATTTTATCATTCCTTGTTTCTATTTTCCACACCGGTACATGAAATGATATCTGTAGCAATGCTATTTATATCATTTCTATTTTTAGCATTTCTTGTTGCTATTTTCAACACTCCCTCTCAACAAGAAAGGCATTCAACTCGAACCTTTGGAATGTTCTGCATGCAACACTTCTCTCAAGTGTTGTTGCTCCAACAACTCCAGAAACAAAAAAATCCAACCTGAATCAAAATGATGCCTCTGTCATCAAAGTCTCTGACTGTTATTTCCTCTGTTGACTAAAAACTCTACACCTTTGTGCCATTCAGTATCTGATTGCTCTAGCCTCTGTCACTTTGATCTCTGACTGCATCGATCCCACTGATTCCTCCCACTTCATTCGTGCTATTGCTGGTCCTTTCTCCTAGCACTGCATCCGCATTGCACCTTCTCTCATCATGTTGCATCGTGCTGCTCACTGCTACACTACAACTCAGTTACTGAGAAGTAAGTAATTGATCTCCCAACTAACCTCCCTGTTGGGCTAGAAACACCCTATGATTCTGAAGCTTCCTCTATCGCTGACAAGTGCTCCCTCTCTGACCTTTGCACTACTGCAAAAACTTCTTAAATCTTGCACCATTGCACACCTCTCTGTGCCATCCTGCACTGGTGCAACACTCTTTTGCCTTTCGCATTATTGCATCCTTCTAGCTCTGCGCTATCTTGGGACTCTTGCACTGTAGCTCTCTTTGCCGCTCCATCCGCATCCGTCTCTATGCACTCAGCCAATCCTGCTACCCCTCATCAAGGCTCCCGTAGCAAGGTCTAATCAAAGAGGTTGGGTACCTCAAGGATCCTACCCCTATTTCAGCCTTCTTGGCACTATCACTTCACATCGCCCCACTTCACACCTGGAGGTATGGCTACATGTGATCCCTCTGCCCAATTGGCTCAAAATCCCCCCTACTGGAGGTCTCTGTATGAGTGGATGCCTCCGCTCAGTCTCCTCTCGGCTTCTCCAGTTGTGGATGCTCCACAACCTCCTGAAGCTGCTTCACCAATTGTGGCTCCTCCACAATTGTCTAAGACTTCTTCCAGCATTGCATGTTGAATGGTAATGTACTCTCCCTCTCAACCACCAAGTCTCCAACATTTGCCTTGCTCCTCAAGGCTTTGCATGCATCTTGAACCTCAAGAGCATACAGGTTCTTGACTCGTGAACCAATCTGCTTCACCTGTCTTGTGGTGATGTGTTTAAGGAAAACCTTTCCCTTACTGAAGACTACATCATTGCCTTTGTCCTCCATCATCGCGATCAATACCAAATTATTCTTCAATCCAAGCACATACTTCACATCAGTCAGGGTGATGCGAGCTCCATGCCCCCTCTGAAAAGCAACTGTGCCCACTCCTAAAACACTATACCTTTCATCATTACCCATCTCTATGCACATCTGGAGGTCTTTCTCCTCCAAGGTACTGAACAAACTCTTATCACTGGTCATGTGGAATGAGGCTCCATTGTCAAGAAACCAACCACAACCCATCATCAATGAAACCATGCATACGATGAGGATAAAATCCAATTCGAACTGAGAGGCCAATGCCTCACCTTCAAATCCTTCTAAGGATCCCTTCTTGGATTTCTTGAATGGACAATTAGTTGCATAATGGCCCACCTCATGACAATTAAAGCATCTCACTTTAGATTTGTCAATCTTCTTCCCTTAATGAGAAGAAGTCGATTTTGGATGAGAATCCTTCTCCTTCCCTTTCCTTTCCTTACTAGCTAAGGCTAGACTTTCTTCATCATGCTTGGATGAAGAACCATCTCTGGTGGTCCTCCTGATCTCCTCTTGCATGACATCCGACCACAGTCATTCCCAATTCGACAGTTTCTCTCTTCCATTCACTGAGTCTTGATAGCTATGCTAGCTCTTAGGAAGACCGAGGAGAGCAAGATTCACCATATCATCATTGGTTGTCATGATTCCTACACTTCCAAGCACATCTGTACAGGTGGTGAGCTTGTTCAGATATGTAAAGATTGTGTTGCCCTTTTCACACTTGATTTTCCAAAGCTTTTCCTTCAACGCCAACTTCCTATGGTCGCTGCTGTTTTAATATAGGTCCTCCAATGTCTTCCACATTGAAAATGGAGTCTCCTTCCCATGGAGAATCGAGGCAATATGGTCTCGAACTCCCTACAGCAGAATCCTCCTCGCTCTCGCCACACATTTCTTCCATTCCGCCAATTCTTGGGCATTAACTGCTATTGGCTTGGGGACTTCTTGATCAATCCTTCCATGCTATGTAATTTGAGTTGCCATCCAGGGCATACTCAAGTCTCAAGCCATTGAATGCCATTGGTGAACTTTGAGATGTGATAAGAAATCGATTTTGTACCTAAAATCAAGAATTTCTAAATTCGAACTTCTCCCTTATTTGTATACTGTTCTCCGGTTTGATCACATTTGCTCCGATACCATGTAGAAATTTCACTATAGATCACCTGATAATGCAATATACTAAAGAAAAATAATTGATCTACTTCTACTATCAAACTTTGTGGAAGCTTAATCAATTTGAGCAAGATCAGTTGGAACACATATAACAGAGAAGAAGAAATCATACACGTGAAACATAGAAGAATACTCTGGGGAAAGCCTTAGTTAAAAACCCCGATCTTTGTATTATCATACAAGTGGAAATATCTTAGGATTACACAAAGCTTTAGCTCACAAGTTATCCATCTCTCAGTACAATCCCTCACTGCTACTCATAGATAGAATAGATAACACATATGCCTTCCTTCAATCCTCCAAGCCTCCTATTTTCTTGCGCAATTTCTCCTAGGCCCTCCAGCTGCAACCTGTGTGATTCTCACCTCACACACAACACTGACCTCTGAAATAACTGTGCAATCTTGAAGGAGTGAATTCCTTTTGCACGGATGGGTTCCTTTATAGGAAAATTCCTCCAAATGATAGTACATTTTCCCTTCCTTTAATCTCAATTGGGTCTTTCTCTGAACTGACATGCATGAGTTATTTATGAGAGAATATTCAGTTATCTGGAGAACAATAGTTGCATGCATGCATGAATTAACTGACTGAACTCACAATTAGTTCCTCCAACTATTTTGAACTAATTTAACTGGACTTAAATCAGTTAACTAAGCTAACTAATTACAAATCAAATACAACTCATCCTTATCTCCTTAATTAAGGGATAACTTCCTCAATCAAAGGGATAACTGTTGCATGTCTTCACATAGACTTCATGTTTGATTTTCTCCAACTAATTAACTCAAGATGAATTAATTAATTATTTTTCAAACAGCTGCTGAGACTAAATTCGAATTTTAATTCTCAATTTTAATTCAGGGCCTAATTAAAATTGGAATATATCATGGAATTCTATTTATAGCAATGCTATTTTTAGCATTTGTATTTGATCATTCCTTGTTGCTATTTTCCACACTAGTACTTGAAATGCTATCTGTAGCAATGCTATTTATAACAATTCTATTTTTAGCATATCTTGTTGCTATTTTCAATAATAGGTGATGAATTTGATGTGGTCTATAATTATAGGAAGCCATTCAACAATCCCAAGTTCAATTGGAAAATAAACTTTAGAAGGCTAATAAATTTGTGAATTTTTTGAATTCTAGAACTTGGGAGGAATTATATGCGTTAGAGTTGAGGATAAAACTTCACTAGTAATAGAGGCCCATAGGGTCGTGACAAAATGAAATTTACTAAAGCAGGCTTAAGATAAATGAAAAATGGTAAAGAAAAATGTAGAATCTTTTCATAACAATTTTAACACTTACATCAAGGCTTGATATCTTTGGATGCCTACTGAGAGATGTTACTTAGGGAAAGAAATAAGGTGGATACATTTAAAGACATTGAAGGAGCATTAAATGGACAAAGTATAGTGGACAAATTAACTAATGGTTTTTATTTTCTTTGTTAAGTAAGAAATATTTTTCCAACTATTCCTAATTATCAAAAGTATATAGATATGCATGTTGTCTATAAAAAGCTATCAATATTTCATCATTGAGTTGGAGAATATTGTGCAAGTTGGAGAAATTTGATTCATAAATATTCTAAGATCCCCTCAACTGATGCATGCAGATCGTGATATTTTCTAGATTTTCAATTTGGGTTCTTAAAGTATTTTTGTTATTTTGTATAATAATATCCTAGGTATTTGCATTTGCAACAAATCTTGATTGTAATATTTTGTATAAATAAATGAAGTAAACTCAAAAACCCATATTATATTACCTTTTTACTAGTATGTGGATGGTATCTTGAAGTGGACCAATGATATTAGATTCTCCTTTTAGCAATTTACAGTTTGTTCCATTTTTTGTGTGAATTTATATCTTACGAATCACAACCTTTTGCATCTATAAAATATTCTATGTGTATGAATTACTTTTTGAGAGGCTAAAATTGAGTTTCAATTTTCCCTTAGTTCAATTGCAAGAAGCTTAATAACGAAAGAGATTTGTGAGTGGATTCAATCTATTCCTATCATACATCTTATTATCAAGTTTGTTTGTTGAGTATTTCATATAGCTAATATTTATGAAAGTGTTTGAAAATTATAATATTATTTTACTTCATTTTCTTCACTTATGAATTGGAAACAATCATTAAGCACTAAAGAATTTTCAGTTTATACTTCTTATTTTGCAATCCATTCCTATATGCACTTAAGTGTCTGTGTTGGTTGAGAGATAACCTTTAATATATATATCTAATACAATCTTGCCCCACTACAACATGGGAATTATCTAATTGTGATGACCTCTATACATAGAAAGACACAATAATCTATATACTTGGGGCATTGTATAGTATGGTAGAAACTATAACACTCTCATTTGTCAGTGATACCCTTAAATTTCAATCAAATGGGACCTTATTCATCTAACTTAAGTAGGTTAGTTTGAACACATAAATTGGAGTTGACCATTTTATTTACTCAAGAGACATGGAAGACACAATGAATCTTAGAGTGACTAGGAAGTTCTAATTTGTAAGCCACTAGCCCAATATGCTTGAGAATCTTATAGGGACCATAAAAATTTGCAGCAATATTTTGTTGGTGATTTTCTTTGAGGGAGGTCTACTTATACGGTTGTAGATAAAGGATCACATAATCTCCTTCTTCAAAATGGTGTTTAGAGTGATGTTGAATAACCTATTGCTTGATCTGATTTTTAACTACGACCAAATAGTTTTTGAGAGTATTGATAATATTGGACCGAGTTGTGGTTTTATCAACCTCTTGTACCTTGGAGAATTCAAATTCAACCACAAAAGTTTAGATTTACTTCTTCACACCATCCTCAAAGAATAAATGTTTGAGTTGTTCATATGTTTTATGAAATACAAAGTGACCCACAATTGTTGATGCATGGAGTTCATATAGCACAATTGATTTAAAATTGGACTACTTGATCAAATATAGATGTCATTAATAATGAAGCTTGTTGTTGTGAAAAGTGTAGCCCGAGGATGCATGATAAAAATGTTGAAGTTGTTGGATCAAGCTATAAATCTTGGCACTAGTGAAACATTCATTGTGCACTTTACTCAACCAATCAACTACAATGAAGGAGAGTGAAAAGAGGGACCCTTCCTCTTCATATTCTCTAGAGAGACCACATTCTCCTTGCCCTTCTTCTAAATGATCTCATAGTTGTTAGAAAATTATATATTACAGAGCAATGGAACACATAAAATATTGCAGAAATAAAAACACAGTAAATGCGTAGAACAAGAGAGACGCAGATATATGTGGTTCATCCAGTTTGGGCTACGTCCACGAGGAAACAACCAGTACTTCTTTTTATATTATCTAGCAAAATGAAGAGATACAACCTACAATAGATCCGCTGTAACACCCTCTTCGCTCTCAATCTCCTCTTTCTTCCTCACTTAGAATACATATGTTCAGATCTACATAGACACAATACAATTCCCTCATATATAGTGAGGGGTTGCCTTCTAGGGGAAAAAACCCTAAACTAAACATAACTTCTACTGTCCAATGCTGGCGATACCTTTGAATACAGAAGATAATTAGGCTCCACACCCAACAATCTCCCACTTGGAGATTGATTATAGGAATTCCACTTCTGCTTCATTTGCTGGACAATGACTCCACTTTAGACCTGATTGTTTCTCATCTTCTTCATCATACTTGAAGACCAATTGAAACTGAGCAGATTCTCAGTTTCTCCCTGGTTACAACTTTTGTTAACATATCTGCAGGTTTCTGGCTAGTGTGTATCTTTTCTAGCTTCAACTGTCCATCTTCCAACACTGACCATATGAAATGGTACTTGAGCTGTATATGCTTAGTCTTGGAATGAAATGCAGAGTTCTTTGCAAGATGTATGGCACTCTGGCTGTCACTATATAACTTGCCCAACTCCTACTTCTTACCCAATTCCTCCAGAAAACTTTGTAACCAAATAATTTCTTTACTAGCCTCTGTAGCAGCAACATACTTCACTTCTGTTGTTGAGAGTGCAACAACACTTTACAAATTTGAGACCCAATTGACAGCTGTTCCACCTACAATAAACACATACCCTGTTGTGATCCTCTTGTTATCTCTATCACCCACCTATTTGCATCAACATATCCATGTAGAGAAATGTTTGAACCACCAAAGCATAATGCTTGATTTGTGGTACCTCTCAAATACCTGAGAATCCACTTCACCGCCATCCAATGTTCTTTTCCTGGATTGTTCATGTACCTGCTTACAACTCCCACTGCATGTGAAATATCAGGCCTTGTGCAGACCACTACATACATTGAGCTTCCAACTGCTGATGCATATGGAACTTTAGACATATGACCCATTTCTCCCTGTGTCTTGGGACACTCCTCCTTACTTAATTTGAAATGGCTAGCCAAAGGTATACTAACTGGTTTTGCATTCTGCATATTAAACCTTTTCAACACCTTTTCTATGTACTCACTTTGAGACAATGTTAATTTGCAATTCTTCCTGTCTCTAGTTATTCTCATACCAAGGATTTGTTTTGCAGCACCTGAATCCTTCATTGCAAATGAGTTTTCCAATTTCCTTTTGAGCACATTTATTTCATGCATGTTAGAACCTGCAACAAGCATGTCATCTACATACAATAACAATACAATATAGCTGCCATCATTTTTCCTTTTGAGATAAACACAATGATCAGAGTGACATCTAGTATAACCTTTTTCAGATATAAACCTGTCAAATTTTAGATACCACTGCCTTGGAGCCTGTTTTAAGCCATATAAGCTCTTCTTCAACCTACAAACTAGTTTCTCCTTCCATTTTACCTCATATCCTTGTGGTTGCTGCATATATATCTCTTCCTCCAAATCCCCATGGAGAAAGGCTGTCTTTACATCTAACTTCTCAAGATGTAAATCTTCAACAACTACTAGATATACGTGGTTCACCCAGTTTGGGCTACGTCCATGAAGAAACAACCAGTACTTCTTTTTATATTATCCAGCAAACTGAAGAGATACAACCTACAATAGATCTGCTGTAACACCCTCTTCACACTCAATCTCCTCTCTCTTCCTCACTCAAAATATATATGTTCAAATCTACATAGACGTAGTACAATTCCTCATATATAGTGAGGGGTTGCCTTCTAGGGCAAAAAACCCTAAATTAAACATAACTTCTACCGTCCAATGCAGCGATACCTTTGAATACATAAGATAATCAGGCTCCACACCCAATAATAATCATATCCTAACATTTTCATAACTCATTTATGTTGTTTAGGGGATGAAATCCTTTGCTCCAAAAATTATTTAAGGTTGAGACAATCAATTTTAATCTAGAAATGTTTCCCAAGAAAGTAGGGATACTAGATATCCATGCATGCAAAATGGGAAACATTTCTTTTTCATAAGTGGATTTTTCTAAGTGTCACTCACAAAGTTTCTAACTAGTAGAGGCCAATGGTATGTCTTCTTAAATGAGGATTCTACTCATTTCTTTTCTTGAGGTAATAAATTCTAAAATAAATTATTAGTGAAGTCAGGAAAAGCAATTAATGGGGTTGTACTCATAATATATTTCAAATCTTGAAAGGTGTAGTTTGTGGCTACATCCCAACTAAAAGAAAATTTCTTAAGTAAGGAGGTGAGGGGAGAAACAATTTTTTTCCATATTTTTGGATGAAATTTCTATAGTACCCCATTAGACCAAGAAACATCACAAACTTTTAAGAGTTGTAGGATGGGGCCAATCCTTCATTGCTTCAATTTTCTTTAGTTCCACTTGTACACCATTATTACAAATAATATGCCTAAATATTTTACTACCAAGACACCAAAGGCACATTTGGACTTTTTGAGAAAGATTTGATGATGAGAAAATAATTATAAGACTCCATCCAAATGGATAATGTGGGCCAGTTAAATTTTATTGAAATGAGAATTCCATAAAAAACAAAAAGGACAAAATATAATAGAAAGGATTTAAATATGTTTTTCTTGAAACTTTGGAAGGTGGATGGGAATTACAAAGGCCAGAATGTATAACTAAGAAATCATAATGGTCTTCATGAGTGTGAAAATTAGTTTTGGGAATATTGGCTTCTCTCATATAAATTCAATGATATCCTAAATGAAAAACAAGTTTGGTTTAAAAACAAAAGCAACTTTAAGTTCACCCAAAATATCATCAATGATCGAAATGGGATTTTATCCTTGGTGATGATTGTATTAAGAGTGTGAAAATAATGACACATATGTGAAGTGCCTTATTTTTGAATAACAAGAGAATAGGGGAGGGATAAGGATCAATACAAGGTTGGATGGCACCTAAAACCAAAAATTATTGAACAATATTTTCAATTTCAATATTTTGAAAAAATGGGTGGCGACAAGGGTGGACATTGGGTGAAAAGATACAAGATATGAGTGGAATAGAATGATTATGTGCACCATAGGAGGGTGGGAGGCCTTGGGGGTTTTAAAAATTGATTTGTGTTTGTATAAGATGGAATACTATCTAAATTAATAGGTTGGGAAGGTGTCTTAAAGGATTGAACGACATAGAATTGGGAAATAATACTAGAATGTCCCTTTTTAAGGAGTTTTTCCATATGGTGTGAGTTGATGGTCTTAGGAGAACCTACTATGATTGTCTGGAAAGTGTATTGGAATTTGATGTGTAATTCCTTGAAATCCATAGTAATGGGGCCCAAAGTGCATACAATAATGGAAAGATAAAAGCATTGTTGTGGAGTGCTAAAAAAAATGCTAATGGTCTTTTAGAGTGAAATTGACATTGCAAAGTTCTATAATAGTTGTTGCATGAAATAAGGAGATGCAAGTATTACTTGACATTGAATGTGCCAAATGAAAATCCACTGAAAGATAAAATGAAGGAGGTGTTGTTCCATATGGGTATCATAACCACTTGCACTTCAATGAAGCAATTAGTTCTTGTGATAAATAATGTAAAGTTTGAGAGAGGTTGTAGATAAGACATAAATGTTAATGAAATTAACTTTAAAATATCTAAAATCTTGTGCTAGTGAGGGTTGCTTGCCACGGGACATTACACTCATTATTTCACTCTAATAAAGTATGGTGGATTAGTCCTTGCATTGATTTCCTCATCATAATAGAGATTGGAAAGTTTTGAATCCAAGCTAGTTACAAATTTACTATCTTATAGGACTTCTACAAAGTTAATGCAATATAAGACTTGCAAATTTAGTGTGCTACAAGGCTACTATAGTGTTTTGTCCATTTGACCTATAATTGCTAAATTATCAAACATGGTTGATACCAAGGTTTACCTTATGGTTGATGGGTTAGACTCCAATTAAGGAGGATAGACTTGAGACACACAAACATATGATGAAGGCAACTATAATTATTTCATATTTTTTATTTATTTATGTGTAGGGTAACAAAAATGACCATTGAGATAAAAATGGAACAATAAAGGAAATTAGTACTCAAATTTTGGGGAAACAATACTCAATAATTTTATTCTAATTCTAATTCATATGTATAAAAACAAAAGAAATAAATGCATAAGCTAAGCTACAAATAGTGGGGAAATAAGCAAAGGTAGAAGCAAAATCAAAAGTAGAGGTAAAATCTAAAATGTAGTGATAATCAAGGAACCATAGTGTTATAACCCATTTTGTCACATCTTCTCAAACGACCAGAAACCTAGATCAATCAAAATCCTTGAACACTTTGTCATTATTCCTTTGCAAAGCCCTAAGCATCACTTCTTCAAAAAGTCTAAGTTTCTGGGCCTGTCTGCCAAAACTCCATGTTTTTAGCCTGCATGCATGTCCACTTGCAATGGCTACAAGTTTCATAATTGAGCATATGTGCTGAGAAGTGTAGGTTTCTCTACTTTGTAGGTGCAATGATCCTAGAATTTTGGGAAATTTAAAAAGTATTTTCGAATCTTCTTCTTCTAGAAGCTTCTAAGGTGGTTTTAACCATTTACCATGGATAGAGATCCTGAATTCCTGGATATGATCCTACTCTAGTGGTCTTATCTATTATCCCTAGCTCTTATCTTCCCCCTCATATGTGGATCTCAAGCCTGGATTAGTAAATCCTAAACAACCACTTTCACCCTATAAATTTACTATCTCCCATAGAGTCTAGGTTGGATTTTGGAGATTGCTAGTGCCCTTATGTTGCTGCTTTGAGATTAAGGAATCATCATCCATTTATGCATTAGGGTTGAGTGTGAAGGTTTTCTTTGTGGAAAGGAAGGACAAGACATTTGGGGAGACATCTACAAAGTCAACTTCTTTATATGGTTGTAGCTCTCTCCTTTATTTATTAATACAAAAAGAAATATGTTTTCATACACTTGTGTCATGTTGATGCTTATGTATTTCAATTCCAGGTTAACTCTTGGTTAGATACATTTATTTATGTTATGTGGATATTTTAGTTACGTTGCTTGTTTTATTCATTGTTGCAAGTTCCATTTATAGCGTGTGGAGCTAGAGTTGGAGCTTACAAGCAAGGAGAAGAGGAAGACTTACTACAGATTCCAGGTAGGTATCTTTTCTATATTCTAGTCTCTCTATGGAAAACATAGATATCTTTTCTCTTTGTTTCTATATTAGACCATTAAATCTGGGGAGTTCAGAAGTGAATTTTCCATATAACAAATTGGCGACCATACTGGGAATCGAGATTTACCTTAATGGTTTCCTTGGCCTTAACATTTTTTCACCTTTCAAAGTGACCTTGATTGACTTATTTAGATAGTAATTAACCTTAAGAAAACATATTTTTGAGATTGGTAGGGTTCTTTGTGTCGTGTTTTGACCAAATTAGCCCCAACTCACTCTCTGTTTTGAGACATAGCGATCTAAGATAGTCTCTCCTCTTTGAAAGTGCGATGGTTTGCACTAGTGCCCACTCTGCACATGCGATGGTCCTGTAGAATGCAAAAAAATGCATTTATTTGCCTTTATCTTTGTTTTGCTTTGGTCTAGAAGGTTTTCTTGAGTCTCTGAATTTGTCTGTGTCTATGTAAATCCATTGTAGTGTTTAAATTTGATTTTATTATCTTTTGATGAGAGTTTCTTTGATTTTTCTTTCTTCTTATCAATTAGATTTTTTTAAACATTTGGCTCGATTGTTGATTAGTTTGAAGAAATTTTATATTATTGTTTCATTCTGTGTGATTTATTTTATCAACGATCTAGTTGCATCTTTTTTTTTTGTAAGCTACAGTGTGTTCTTTTCTATTATATACAACCACAAAAATATACAATCGCTGGTGACCTCAACCCGCCCCGAGGTCAACTTAGCTGGTGCATCAATATGTTTAAAACCAGTACAACACTCTATTCACTTACTATATCTATATACCTATCAGCTATTACAGATCAAAAGACTTGCTTACAAAAGTTGATTCTCTTATGCCTAGAAGAGAATTCAAATGAGAACACAGCTAAACAGTTAATCTACCATGAAAACTTGCTTGATTTCCTCCTCGAGTTGCGTGGTGGTTATCTTCTTCAGCATGCCGCGGATTTCCTCCATTCTGCTGTCCTGTTTCTGGATCATGAACTACAGATTGTTCATCTCCCTTTTCAAATTCAGTGGACCTTGAACAATCTCCATCATCTCTTCGGTGACCTACTCCATGGCTTTAGCTAACAGGTGTTTCACCACCCAGTACATGTGCAGTGCTCATTTATACAACGAGAGGCGCCCTCTTGTATTCCTAGGGTTCAGAAGGAGAGTGCTCCATTCCTCCATTTCTGGATCAGAAACCTCCTCCAGGACTTTATCCTCCAGAGCATCGATAATCTTTCTGATCTCCTCGTTGGTTTCTTTGCTGTAAGCTCTCTCCACTTCCTGAGCGATCTGTTCAGTGGACCTACGTCCTCTTTTATGTTGGTTAGAAATCGGAGTCTCAGTTTCGTAGCGATCCACTTGCCTCATTCTCCCTCGCCCCTTGTGCCTTCTTCCCTTACCTCTTCTAGATGGTCTACCCCTATTGCTCCCCCTGCTACTCTACCCCACCTCGAAAGTAACCTTCTCCATGCACTCTTCCTTCCCGGTCTCCATTGCCCCTTCCCTGCAATTTCCTTCTTCTTCCTCCATTCGCCCCTGCCCCCTCCATATGTTCCTCTCCTCTCCCTCCCTGTATAGCCTTTCCTTCCCACCTCCCTCCGCCATACCTTCTTGCCTTCTTCTGAGACGATACCCAAGGTCTCTCTGCCAAACTGCTTCACTCTGTGCCACCTTTCCTATCTTCTCATTGTCTGTCTCACTACCTTCTCCTGTTCTTATAGGTATGTCGCCACCTACCCTTTGCTTCACTAAATGATCGTCATCGTTCTTTTCCCCTGTCATTTCCATGATTCTCTCGGTTCCTTGTCTTGGTTTTCGATCTCCTCTGCATGCCTTCACCACAGTTCTTAAAATAATTACCCTGAGGTGAGGCGTACGCTGCCATGTACTGCACCCCATCATAACCTTGTGCAGGTCACCTTTCTCCACCCTGATCAAGGTAACGATCTATTTGCATCTTAGTTTTCATTACGTTTGAGAATTAAGAGAAATAAAATAAAAAAATAAATCATTATTTCTATTACATATAGGTTTTTGAGTTTGAATTGGAGTAGTTGCATTGAAATATCTATTTAGGAAGCTTTGTTTGTTGTATTATTGTTTGTTGCATTATTGTTTGTCTCTTCCCTCTCGTAGATAGATCTTCATTGGAAATAAAAGAGTTCTTGTTATCATACTAATTGCATCACAAGGAATTCAAGTGAACTCGTACCGTGAGCCATGAAATTGAAACATAATTGAGGATTAAATTCTAAAATTTACTCAATCAATCTAAGGAGCATTTGAAACATTAACGACACACATAGAGTTCTAGGCTAGAGACATGTTCCAGCGTCTTTAAATGTATGAGTTTTCGTTACTTGTTTGTGTTACATTTTGGGGGTAGTCGGTAGTCCATGTACGTAAGTATATCAAATAATTCTCCACGTACCCTTGGGTATATTGAATGGCGCTCCATGTATGAGAAGTATATCAAAATACTTCCTATTGTACATGATGCAATAGAGAACACTACGACGGAATACAATTCCACGTACCTCTGGGTATATTTTGGAAGTCCCCTATAGTTTGCTATCTTGCCATAAGTAACTGAGCTAGATGCCTTATCCACTATGATACACTGAACACAACATTTTGGGAGATTACCTGAATGTACTGAAAACGATATTTCGTAGTTCACAGTGAATTGGTAATCCTTCTACCTAGTTATGCCTTCGTTTTATTTTGTGTTTTTAAAGCTCTAAAATGTATGAACCCATCTTGGAAGAACACCCTCAATAACCCCGTCGTTCGCGTAGAATGTAAAGATTGTGCCCTTTACCTCGCGAGGTAACACATGGTCGAAAGAATAATACAATGCAAAATATTGAAACTGGTACTTCGAAAGCTTCCCCTTCTATAACCACATCTGAAATCAATCAACCAAAATCGTCACTTCCCATAAGTACGGACCTCGAAATTACATCTTTAATAACTAGTGAGTCTAGCACAACTGAAGCCCTTGAACCTTCATTACCTAAGGTCATTGAACCTGAATCAAAATCGAGATACATTACAACTTGAGGCCTTCTCACTCTCTTCCTTTGCCTTTTACTCAACCACAACCTGTACATTTCAGTCTTGACGGAGAACAACTTCCACCTGATATTTTGAGCATTGAGGAAATTACTAAAGAGTCTTGACCTTTCTCTCCTATCCATTTAAGAGGGACTCCTCTTTATCAAGCTCATCCTTTTCTTACTCCTTCATACTTTGATACAAGCTCCATTACCTAGCACACCTCATTTTAACTCACCTTTGAGTTTCCTTGGAAAACTTCTTTGGGAAGTTTAACCATGATAGAGTCAACGACGGTTTCTCAACCCGTATTTGCTCTCATGAGTGAGTCAACCGAATTTGTAGCTACTTCCAAGTTTGTGACTTCACCAAAGACCCATTTGTATGGTTTTCTGTTAGTACCACCTAGTTACCACTCACTATTTGGAACCTTTTCTGGTGCATCAACTATTCCATGGACTTCTCCTTTTCCATCTTCATATAGAATTCCATCTAGTACCTCTTTAATGAGAACCTCATAACCTATCCAACATGTTGTTCCCCAACCTTCTTTGGAGCAACAATATGGCCCATTTATTAGTGGATTGGGACATTTACAACAACCTACTCCATCCTATATCGGGTACTCTCCTCTTGGGGGGAAGTTACCTCCATATAATCCTTATCCCCCAGTAGCGGGGAGGGGACCTGATGTTCCAATGTCTCCACATCTTGATAAAATTTCACAAATAGGTGCTCAATCCTATTCGAGTCCTCCATTCTTGGGAATGGATTCTAATCCTTGGAATCCTAAGTTGTCTGTTTAACCTAGTTTGATTTTGAATCAACTTCCCACTTATCAACCTACCTCGATTACACCCCATGTTCCTACTTTCCAACCCATTCAATCCATGCCTCAACTTGCTTGAGTTTTATCTAAAGTAAGTCAACCTGTTCAGGTTGGATTTCAAACATAACCTATTCCACCGATATCTGGGATATCTCAAATCCCACCTACCAACCTCTTCAGGGTGGATTACAAACCCCACTTGGTTAGTCTATACATCAAATGAAAGTAAATCAACCTGTATATGGTATAACCTAAGTACCAACCAGTCAACCCAATGTAGGGATGCTGTAAAATCCCTCTAGGCAACCATTCCAAAATATCCCACAGATCCTTGTTGGTCAAACTACTATTCCACAAATGCCTTATCAAGGTCAACATATTCAAACATGACCATTTCATCCTTTACAAGGTTATTAAGGAATTGGACAACCTAGCTATGTTTATCTCGGTTATCAAAATCCTCCTTATATTGGAATGCAAATTCTGGTTGCTCAACCCATTCAATTATACCCAGGATATCCTCCACGATACTTTAATAGGCAATTTCCAATTTTTGCGTCCCTTGAGTTACCCAATTTAACTCGAGTGACAAATGATCCCATTTCTCATTCTCCTTAATGGCCAACCATTTCTACCAAATTTCTGAGTGATATCCCAAAATTCAGTGGAAATCATGGAGAAGACTCCTCTACTCATGTTATGACCTATCCTTTATGGTGTTAATCCAACTCCTTAAATGATGACTCAATTCGTTTATGACAATTCCAAAGAACTCTTATTGGTATGATAACTAAGTGGTATGTTTAATTACCATGAGCTTTGTTTAATAACTTCAACACCTTGGCAACTACATTTTTTACACATTTTCAATTACATATCCGATATGAAACTGGAACTAAACTTTTGACCTTTTTGAAACAATTTGAATCCACTCATATCTCTGATCATATTCATGAATGGAGATGTCGACATCGGTTGGTAAAAAATTTCATTCCCAATCAGTTGTTGGATGAATGGTTTATCAAATCTTTGTCACCATCCATAACTGAAGACGTTGCTAAAGGAAGAGTTGTTACTGAGGAGCAAGTCATTGCTCCTTTCCAATATATTTATTTTATTTATACTCAATCTGGCATGCTCTATGACAATATACCCAATGCTTCGCGACTCTGCATGTTGTTCCACCAGCTCCCACTAAAGAATCACATGACACTGATGGTGTGATTGGTTATGCTAGTAAAAAGACAGTGAGTAAACTATTTTGTTCTTCTCCTGTTGTGGAAACTGAAAACCCATCCTCTACTACCCCTACGACTACTTCCGAGATTAATGCCATTCAATCCATGAAAGGCAAGTCTCAGCAACCTAGAAGTAAGAAGAAAAGAAAATGAAAGAAGAAGAAAGGTAATTCTTCGCAGGAAAATAAAATAAATCCATCTCCTGAGGACAAATGAAAGCCTCATTATCCTTGCCTTATTTGTAATGAGGAACATTTTACTCATGACTATCCACTTCACGCAAATGTTAATCAATTCCTAACGTCGCTATATAACGCACTTGTTGTGTTAACGGATCCCTTTCCCAACCAGGAGACGAATATGGTTGCACAAGATCCAACTTCCTCTTCTCATGTTATGATGTTATCTTCCACCAAACATAAAGATGAGATCATGGTGGCTACAAGAAATAAATACTATGGTAACCTGAATCCCTTGACTGGTAAGGCTACTAATCAACCTACCATTTCTACCCAAGATTCTTCAGATCCTTCTCCAAATGTGATATCAGCTTACCTAACTATTAAACATCCTAAAGGAATTATTCACAAATCTACATTCAATCCTCGTGTGAGAGTTGTAGAAAAATACAATATAGTTGAGGACTCAGCCCAAGCTCCTTCTACTATGTCAAATCTAGAGGTATTGCAAAATTGTCATGCTCAAAAGAGGTATTTACTTGTTGAAATTAGATGGATAGATCCACCGGATTTGAATCTTGTAGTATTTAATCACAAGAATCATAGTTCCAAAATTCCAGCCAAATTGGCATTCATGATCGAAGTTGTTGTTCGAAGTAAAACTATCCATCAGAAAATTGTGGATGAAGATGCTTCAACTTGTATCATGTCCATTTCCTGTTGGAAAGCTATTGGTTCTCCACAACTTAATTAGTCAGCGACCACTCTTAAATATTTTGATGGGAGAGGTTTCAAACCTTACAAAATTTTGAATTCATTGCAAGTATAACTAGCTAGCAAAATGATTTCAATAGAAATTGAAGTTAGAAATGGATATTTGGATTATAACCTTTACTAGGCCACACATGGATTTATGCCGTGGCACTTTTCGCCTCGACATATTTTAGAATGATTGCTTATCCTCACCAGGGGGGCATCACGAACATCAATCAAATTACCCTTTTTTTCCAATAATTATCAAACTACTAGAAGCATTCCACTTGTGGGTGAATCCCCACAGTCTTATCAACATGTTAGAGTTGGATTATTGAAAGATTCCTCTTCGATGGGAACTTTTTTGCGCCCTCCTCCTAACGCTCCAAATTTGGTTTCCTTTATTAATATGATCTCCTCTTGTACTATTCCATCTGATCCTTGGATAGTACCAACCATTTCTAATGTTGATACATTTGGTGACCATATGTCGCTTAGTCCCATTGAGATTCAATATGAAGCCATCTATTTGGCGTGTTCGACATATTCTAATTTCAATACCTCAACAGATTAGGTTAACCATTCCCAAGATTTCGGTTCATCTTCTGATCCTTTCATCAGTACATTCTATACTGATGAAAGCATCATGGAAATAATGAGGTCAGATGATGCATGATGGGATGATAACCATCATCATTCCTCTTTACCCAAAACCCTTGAAAAAAATATTGGAGATGTTTATTCACCTAATATTACTGAGACATCTAAGGGTTTTGTATACATTCATGACATCGATTTTGAGAAGAACTTAGCGAATATTGAGGAGTCTATTCCTCTCGATATTTCAATTAAACTCGGAGTTGTCGAAAATGTCCATCTTGGTGCATCTTGTTCTCCTTATGAGGTCAAGATTTATAAAACCCTTTTTCAAGAATCCTACGATGTTTTCACCTAGACATATGAAGAGATGCCATGCATTGATCCAAATATCATAGTACATGAGAGCAAAACTTATCTGGATGCTAAGCTCATTCGACAATGCTTACATCCGGTTCACCCTAAAAGGATGTTACGATCAAAGAAGAAGTTGAAAAACTTTTGCATGTTTGTTTTATTTACCCAGTTCCTCTCATTAATTGGGTCTCATACATAGTCCCTGTGATGAAGAAACAAGGAACGATTCAAGTGTGCATTGAATATTGAGATATTAACCGTGCTTGTCCTAAAGACAACTATCCAACCTCATTTATTAACCAAATTGTTGATGACTGTGTTGAAAGATTTTTATTTAATTATTATATTAATTAATTTATTTTAATTTTTAATTAATTTAATTATATATTTATATATATATATATATATATATATATATATATATATATATTTGATGTTTATTTTATTACAATCAAATCAACATACTCCCATCGGAATAACATAAGACTGCATTTAATTTTCCATGGGGCACGTTAGCCTATCGTAATCTCCCTTTCGGTTTGAATAACATTGGTGCAACTTCATAGAGGGCCATGAATTATGCCTTCCATGATATCAAACACATTGTACAACCTTATTTGGATGATTTACCTTCCTACTCCAAACATTGTGAGGATCATTCAATGCATCTTAGGGCTATTTTCTTACATTGTCAGCATTACAATATTAGGTTAAATCCACACAAATGCATGTTTTTGTGTCCAATTCGGTAGAATTATTGGTTTCATTGTGTTGAAGCAAGGAATCTGTATAGATCCACCCAAAGTACAAGCAATTCTTGATTTTCTTGCATCTTCCTCACTTGTTCAGTTACAACACCTCCAAGGGAAGGCTAACTTTCAATGGAGATTTGTCCTGAACTATGTAGAACCGTCAAAAGGATTTACTCACCTATTGAAAAAAGGGGTTCCCTTCCATTGGGATGATACAACCCAACAGGCTTTTGATGCCTTGAAAGATGTCCTAGTTCATGGATTATTATTGTATCCTCCTAATTAGCAACACAACTATTTATTGTATCTCGCTGTAACTGTTACCACCATTGTTATGGTATTGGTCCGAGAATATGGCCTAGGGGACAAACATCCTATCTATTATTTGAGTCAAAATTTAAATGAAATTGAAATCAAATAACTCACGTCAAAAAGTTAGCTTTGGCAATTGTGCAAGTTGTCCATATATTTTTCCACTACATCCTGCTTCAAAAGAATATGGTAGTTTATGATTGCAACCTAATGACATACATTTTGTCACGGTCATTGCTATGGGGAAAGTAATATAAATGGATTTTTATTCTCCAGGAGTTTGATTTGAAATTTACAAAATCCAAATTTAAGAAGTCCTTAGTCTTCGTTGAACTAATATTTGACCTTCCCTCATCTGAAATTGAGACTACATTTGACAATTCTATTCCTGATGAGTCATTTTTTTTATTGATTCATTTGATCCATGGTATGGGGATATTATTATCTATCTCCAAATCCAATTTTCAGCCTAATACCTCTCGCTCCAATCAATAATATATTCGATACCAGGCTCGAAATTACATTATAATTTGTGACACCCTCTATCGTCACGGTGTTGATACAATCTTTAGATGGTGCCTCACTCACGAGGAGGATAAGAAAGCTCTCAATGAATGTCATGATGGAGCATGTGACAAACATATGTATGGCTATGCCATCTCCCAAAATATTTTGCAAGCCAGTTACTTTTGGCCAAAATGTTTCGTGATTGCATCCTTGATATCCAAAAGTGTCACGCTTTCCAAATCTATGATAGTAGATCTCATGCTCTTCCTGCTCCTATGCATCATGTTATCGTTGGTGGTCCCTTTGTGAAATGGGGCATTGAATTCATGACTTGTAACCATCACTCGGCCAAGGGGGCATGTCTACATTATTGTGGCTGTAGATTATTTTACCAAATGGACTGAAGCAATGCCTACATACAACAACACTGGAAAAACAACTGCATTATTTATTTTCAATCATGTCATTACTAGATATGTGTGCCATAATCTATTGTTACATACCATGGTAAACATTTCCAAAATCACATGATGTTTGAACTTATCGCCAAATTATGCCTTCATTATGATAGCTTGACTCCTTATTACCCACAGGCCAATGGGCGAGTAAAAGCCAATAACAAGGTTTTGAAAACAATTTTACAACGCATGATAGGGATTCATAAAATGAATTGGCACCTCATTCTTTTTTTAACTTTGTAGGAATACCGAACATCTATCCGAATTGCAACTATATTTACACCCTTTCAATTGGTGTATGGTCTGGAAGCACTCCTTCCCATCGAATGTGAGATTCCATATTTGAAGCTTGTCATTGAGCTTCCTCCTGAAACTTTCGCATAAGAGGAGCATTTTTGGAACCTAACATGCTTGGATGAAACCCGATGTGATGTCGTGATGGAAAATTAAACCCACAAGAAATGTATTAAAGCACAATATGACAAAAAAGTTAAAATGTGTGCCTTCTCGGAAGGTGACCTAGTCCTTTTGTATGATCAAGAAGGCAATAAGTTAGGGGTTGGGAAGCTCGAACTGATGTGTTTAGGCCCGTTTATAGTCAAATGTGTACTTATGAAAGGGTCTTATGAGCTTATTGATTTTGATGGAATCCCTTTGGCGCAACCCAAAAATGGGTTATACCTTAAAATATTATGCCTATATTACCTTTTGCATAGTCACTGTGTACATACTGTATATGTGCATTAATGTGTTTGTAGTGTGTTTCCTTCGAAGTTTCCTACCGTCTCTGTTAATATTGAGTTACATTTGATTTGCAAATGTTATAATTCCCTAAACCATATGTTGGTTATGCTAATGACGCTAGCCATATTACTTGAAACATTTCCTCTGTAGGGCCATTTATGCTCCAAATGGCGAGTTAGTGAGTCTATAAGGGATTTGTATCGGTTGCTCAACTAATAATATCATTGAGTATAACACAACGATCCAATTATTGTTTGACACTATTTCAAATGGAATTCACCATCTGATGGTCAGAATTGATTCACAACTCATAGTACTACATTTAAATGACGTCTATTCAGTACAAAGTCCAACTATGTTTCACATGTTTTTAAGGGTTTTCCTTCTAGAACAATTTTTTTATTACATTCAATATCAACATATTCCTAGAAGTCTAAACATATTAACTGATGCATTAGCCAATTATGTTTTAGACAGGCATTTGCAAACAAGTAAAAGTTTCAATCAACCTCATACATTGAACAAGAAAATAAAGCAAATAGGAAACATCGATAGATAACCATATATAACGTTTTGATTTACAAAAAAATATGTCTACGGCACATATGGCCACACAACCTATAATATCAAAATAAATGTAGACAAAATATGGCTCTAAGGCTTCCTGGTAGACTAGTCTCGATGATGATTGTGATAACAAACAATTGCGGGGGAAACTTTACACAACAACCAATTGATGCCTCGAGCACTCCAATAGTGTATCGCTGCAAATGCATAGGGATATCATTGACCCTAGTCTCTAATACACTATGGGTCAATCCATAAACATGGTGCTCAAACACGATAAGAGTCTTAATTATGTTGAGATCATGCATCTCCTCCTCTGCCCCTGCAACAACTCCAATAGGTGCAAGTTGTGGCTCTCCCTGTCGCTGAAGTTATGATGAGCCTACTGGTCATACTGGTCCAATATCTGCATGTGAAACCAATAATCATTCTCCGATACATTAAAAACATAAAAAATTGTAAAATCCAAAAAAAATAATTCAAAATGACATTGTTTTACCTATATCACCCCATTACTCACCTTAAGGTAAAACGAGCTATGGGTCTCCTCACAAATCAACTATGGCATATGGATAGTACTCGATCATAATGAGAGGCACCCACAACCATTAAAATAAAGTAGGAGTGAAACTCATTGCAGATTCATCCACATGACAAGACATGAGATCTACCCCTTCCGTCATCCGTGGAACCCTACAACATGGAATGTAAGGAGTTGCGGTTCTTACCGCGACCTCCGGCACAAGGTGAGACTTGTTTGGCAAAGGAGCGAGTTGGAAAACATAAACAAGGTGTAGCTCCATCACCAAAATGTGTGAAGGACATAAGTGTAAAGCGCATGAGGAGGAGAAGTGATGATTTATATGGCATGGGGAGCGTTTGGACACACACACGACCGACCTACATGCGAAAGCAAATGAACGAAGGCTGACCTATGTTGGAGGGCATATTTGCGAAGGAATGGAGGGCATTGGCAAGTCGGCTTGGGCAGCTCGACTTGCCCAACGTAGCTTATATATATGGAGGAGTTTTGGAACAAAGAGGCAAGCATTCGAACTCAAGCATTCAACAAGTAATGCGAGTGAGGAGCGCACGATGACAAGGAAAAGTTCGAGTTAGAGGTGTAGCCACAACAAGGGAGGCGCAGGTCGTAATGAACTTGTTCTTGGGTAGGCATACATGGTAAAACATCGCACAGGTTTCGGTTATCGGTTGAAGGCACGGTGAAGGTGCCAAACGTTAAACGGGTGTCTTGGGTGGGTCGAGTGAGTGCCCGCTCGTCATGCAAGTGTAAACACGAAGGAGGAAAAGGGGACTCGGGTGAGGTCGCCCACCCGCCGTGTAGAAGCAAATGAAGGGTGACCTGGGTGAGGTCACCCGCTCATCGTGCAAGGGTGAACAGGTGACTTGGGTAAGGTCGCCCACCCGTCGTGCAAGGTGAACGAAGTTCGGTTGAGGAGTGCGGTTGGCAGTCCGTGTGAGGGCGCACCCACCCAACTCGGGAAAGGAACTTGGTTGGCACACGAAGGTGTGCCCTTGATGTAAAATAGTCTAAGTATGAAACTTGGTGTTTCCAAGTATACTTGTAAAGCATTGTAAACTTTGTAAAGTTGTATAATATATAATTCAGGCAGACTCATTGTTCAGGGAGTTGCCCCTCCCTTTATACTGTGCAATTGTGTTCTCTTGTATAATTGCTGATGATAATGAATGTGTATTGGTGTTCATTGGTATAAAGGAAACATTAATAATACTTGATTGTGAAAAAAAAACTAAGTAGACTAATGGTTAGGCGTAGTCCATGAACATAAGTATTGGTGAAAAGGAAGTGTTCGGTGGTGCCGCAACTCGCCAAGAGCGGTTGAAAGACTACCCCTGGCCTGGGGGCGTGACAGTTGGTATCAAAGCAAAGTTGCTTGTGATGATGGTATTGAAGTTGATTAAAGGTTGAAGAAGCTTGACAGTTGATGACAATGGAAACAAGTACTTGCAAGTGAAGGAAGTTGGTGTCACATATAAGTGGAACAAGAGTTGGTTCATGGTTGTAGGGAACTTGGTGGAGCTGGTGTGCTGAATCAAGGAGCCGATTCTACAAAGATTGAAGACTTGGAAGGAAGTTCAAGTTTTGTAGGTGACAGGTGGAATATCAGGATGATTCAGGTGAATGGTGAAACAGGTTTAGCAAAGGTGAAGCTTAGTGCTTGGGCTAAGCTGAATGACAAGGCATGGCAGGTTTGTAAGAATGTGAAGGGAAGCTCTTACTTACCATATACAGGTTGAAGCGGATGAAAGAGGAGAACCCCCGGATTTGAAAGGAACTTGAAGTCTTGGAAAAGAATGTTGAAGATGAACTTCTTCAACTTGGTTGGAAAATGGAGTAGGATGAAGTTGCAAATTTTGCTAACAAGGAAGAGGAAGTCGTGATGATTGAGGATGTTGTAGATATGACAACGATGGAGGATGAACTTGAGGTTGATCAAGTTGGAATAGGATTATGCAGTTTGCAGACATGGATGGATGAGGATACTCACATGGAGGAACCTCAGATGATGAAGTAAGTATTGATACTTGTGTTTCATTTGAGCATTTGATAGATGTACCGTATGCAGGGAAGAGAAAAGCCAATTTGCTGATGCAAGGGAGCATCTTATCATGGATGTCTATGATGAGACCTTGTATGGAGAAGCAAGGATTGTTAACTGTTGCAGGACTTGTTGGGGTTGTTTGTGACCTTATGGTAGAAGGTACAAAGGCCTGGGAAAATGGAGGAACATGATGATCATTGCGAAGGATTGGGTCATACTTTAGCCACATGGAGAATTGGCTAAGTGCCCAGCATGACTCATGGACAGATTGGAGGAGGGCACACACTTGAGTTGATGATACGTGGGTGGACTTCTCATGGCTGAGATTAAGAGAAAGCCTTGGTGGAACCTTTAGTGGGGGAGCTATGATGGAAGGAACTCGTGATGATGATATGGTTAGGTGACCAAGTTCACTAGACCGAAGATTATAGACTTGGATGAGGATGACCTATTGTTGTGATGGGTTTACCTAGTTGGACTACATGGGCAACTTAGTCATGGAGATCAGGTTGGAGACATGGAGCATGGAAGTCTTATGGAGGGACATGATGCAGGAGCACTTGTAGAGGTGTCACTTATGGGCATCCAATGAGGAGTGCCAAGGCAGAGATGTTGTGCAGGAGGATTTGCTAGGGTGACATGGAGATGTTTTGGTTATGAGCCGATGGAGAGGTTGTGCACTCTTGTACAACAAGGCCATGGACTTGGATGTAGTTGTGAGGAGACTATGGATCATTCCTACTACATGGAGAGTTGAGGCATCTTGCAGAGACCTTTGGGCCGAGACTTGTATGCTCACTAGAGTGTTGGTTGGAGATGACTCATGGAGCTCATGATGACATGAGATTGTTGTGACTTTTGGGGACTTCCTATATGGTGGGCTTGGAGGATCTGATGCATTGAGGAGTTGAGGTCATGTGTGGTTTGGAAGAGTGACTTGATGTGGAGGATCAATACGAGACACTTTAGAGTGATGGAGTTACAATGATGATGGTGCCTTGGTGGCAACACTTGGGCATGAATTGAGCTGAGACTCAACCACTTTTGACACATGGGATATGAGACAGGTGCATACTTGTTTCTATGGCAGACTTGAGGGATGGCACATACAGATATGATGGAGATAGCTTCATGGAATTGGTTGTGGCACATCGAGAGTCGGGGTTAGATGAGATGATCTCTTCACTTTGAGGAGATGGATGTTTTGCAGATGGATGATGTTGGGAAAGATGCAACTGATTTCATACAGCACATTGACACCAAACATCATGGATAACATGTTGCAGACGAGATGGAGTTTACTTCATGGACCTGAGCATGGATTACACTTATATGGAGATGGATTCTTGATCAAGTTGAGGATGCGATGGGATGTTCTGAGAAATGACTGATGGTGGCATGAGGATGTGCATTCTCATGGTTTAAGCATGATAGTTGGACTGATCACTCGAATAGTTCAAACATGGGGTCACGAAGTGTACAGAGATGTGTTAGCATTGTGTTGAAGTATCATGGCAGCAGTTCACACAAGGACGACACATGATGAGGTCGACACGAGATGTTGCAGGAAGCATGTAGCTTCAGATGGAGGGACTACCCTTCCACAATGGAGAGCAGCATGTGGAGATTGTGATAGGGTGGTTGATGATCATGGATTGAGATGATTTCCGAGATGTATGAGGTATCGATGGGGTGTATACCTTGGTATGGTGATCTTGGTGAAAGTTGGTTGCCGGGATGAGATATTGTCGAGGACGACAATGATTTCAAGTGGGGGAGGATGTAAGGACTTGCGGTTCTTACCGCGACCTCCGACACAAGGTGCAACTCGTTTGGCAAAGGAGTGAGTTGGAAAACATAAACAAGGTGCAGCTCCATGACCAAAATGTGCGAAGGACATAAGTGTAAAGCACATGAGGAGGAGGAGTGATGATTTATATGGCATGGGGAGTGTTTGGACACACCCACAACTGACCTACATGCGAAAGCAAATGAACGAAGGCTGACCTATGTTGGAGGGTGTATTTGCAAAGGAAGGTAGGGCATTGGCAAGTCGGCTTGGGCAGCTCGACTTGCCCAACACACCTTATATATATGGGGGAGTTTTGGAATGAAGAGGCAAGCATTCAAACTCAAGCATTCAACAAGTAATGTGAATGAGGAGCACATGATGACAAGGAAAAGTGTGAGTTAGAGGTGCAGCCGTAGCAAGGGAGGCACAGGTCGTAATGCGCCCATTCTTGGGCAGGCATACACGGTAAAACATCGCACAAGTTTTGGTTATCGGTTGAAGGTGCCAAACGTTGAATGGGTGTCTCGAGTGGCTCAGGTGAGCGCCTGCCCGTCGTGCAAGGCTAAACGTGGAGGAGGAAAATGGGACTCGGGTGAGGTCACCCGCTCACCGTGTAGAAGCAAATGAAGGGTGACCTGGGTGAGGTTGCCCGTCCGTCGTTCAAGGGTGAATGGTGACTTGGGTGAGATCGCCCGCCCGTCGTGCAAGGTGAATGAAGTTCGGTTGAAGAGTGAGGTTGGCGGTCCGTGTGAGGGCGTGCCCACCCAACTTGGGCAAGGAACTTGGTTGGCACACGAAGGTGTGGCCTTGATGTAAAATTGGCTAAGTATGAAACTTGGTGTTTCCAAGTATACTTGTAAAGCATTGTAAACTTTGTAAAGTTGTATAATATATAATTTGGGGAGACTCATTATTCAGGGAGTTGACCCTCCCTTTATACTGTGCAATTGTGTTCTCTTGTATAATTGCTGATGATAATGAATGCGTATGGGTGTTCATTGGCATAAAGGAAACATTAATAATACTTGGTTGCAAAAACAAAACTAAGTAGACTAATGGTTAGGCGTAGTCCACGAACATAAGTATTGGTGAAAAGAAAGTGTTCGGTGGTGCCGCACCTTGCCAAGAGTGGTTGAAAGACTACTGCCGGCCTGGGGTTGTGACATGGAAGCTCGAGTGAAATGCATTGAGGATGAAGTAGTGACATCCTCTCTAAAGAAAATGATATCAGAATAAAACCATATCCAAAGTTCTCCAGTCGCGCATCCTTTTCTCTATTGATCTGTTCCTTCAAATTTGCCAACACCCCCTCACTCCAGTTAAACATAGTGGGTTCTATGCATTCAAATGCATATTGCATTTGGGACTTGGTAACCAAATGCAAAGCGACATTTCTAGCTAACCGAGCAATGATGAAAATGATTGTCCTGAGAGGCAGTCAAATCATGTCCTTAATCTCTATCTTCCCATCCTTTGTTGGTTGAGAACGGGGTCTACAATGAACAACTATGTAGTCCTTCATAGTTTCACCACCCCTTATCATATTAGATAATGAGATAGGAGCTCCTCTTCGAGACAACCCTGTCATGAAATAAATATCTTCTACCTATATCGTGACAGTATGTGCTCTGATCCTGAAGCATTGTCCCTAAATATCCCATGCTCTAACAAGATATTCCAGTAAATCTAGTTGAGATCTCATGCATGGAATCCAAAAAAAATTAAGGAGTCCACGATTCCTTAAGGATTTTATTGTTGTCGGGTCATTGGAAACATCCAAATATTGAGACTCATGTTCTATTTCTCTCCAACTTAGAACCATTTTTCTCCAGTAAATATTTGTAAAATCATAAGAAAAACATTTGGAATCAGTCTTGTGAAAGCTTTTTGAGAGAAATCTAGCTCAAAAACATTACAATTTTTCTTCAACTGCACCCATCGCACTTTCCCTTTAGTGGATAAAGCACCCCAATGCATTTTTCCTTCTTGGCAGGTGTGATAGGCCACTCTTACTAGTGTGAATCAGGCAAACCCAACGCACTTTTGAATACAGAGAAGATGCGATGGGCCTAAGGCAAAAAGTTTACCCTAAAATGCTGAGAACTCTAAAAAAATGGCATGAAATGAAAAATGGGAACCGTGAAAAGAGAGAAAAAGGAAAAATCACCTACGTAGAACTAAAAATGCTGGAAATGATCCACCAGATTGGATGCAATCACCTACTAAAGTTTGAGGGCAAAATGCACTCAAAGCTCACTCACAAGAGGTAAAATGAAAATGGTAAAAAATGTTTTTTTACTTTTTCTTATTTATGGTCAATTTAATCATTATTTAAATATATTTTCGGTATTTGACCTAATTTTATGATATGACATATTTTTTTAACTTTTTGTGGTGTTTTGAGCATGTTAAAGGCTGATTGAAGGATCTAATGTAAACGTTAAGTTCAATACGGGTCATTTTGATGAAAGAGCACACTTTATCACTTTTCAGGTTTTGTCAACTTAAGAAAAAGGAACCCCGTGGAGTGCTCTTTCAACTCTTTTGAAACTCCCAAACATGAAAAGATTTCCCAACACTTGTCTTTTTGAACTCATTAAAGTAAATGAAAATACATCTAACCAGTATAAGTTTAAACCTTTTTCGGACTGGGATAGACTATTTACAAAAAATGAATATGCTAGTCGAACATGAATAAAAGGTTCTCTTGATTATTGTTTTCTGCCTTTTCAAACTCACAAGAGTAAATTCATGAAAAAGAACCTGTGGAATTTTATTTTTCATCTCTTTTTCAAACTCTCTAAACATGAAAAGGAAGTCAAGTTACACATTTGCTAGACTTGTAAAATCATCAAACAACGTTGGACTCATCAAACATGATGGGAACAAACCACTTCTTCTCAGCGTTCGTTAAATATACTCAGAAGGATTTATTTGAAGGATGAACTTGTAGATCAAGCACATGTTATCCTCCTCAAGCTTGTAAAAAATAAAAAGGTACTAACCATAAATGGTTGTGTAAATTGGGAAAACATGGTACTTAACCTATTAATGTCAGTGAGCAGCTCTTGAACATGACACTCTTCCACTTCATCTCCATGAATGTTGGGTTGGGAAATTTGATTTTCTGTTTAGTTAATCACACCATATCAAAAGTATCCATAATCGGTTTTGGGTGAATATTTCCAACTCCATAAAGTGTCATCGATATGTTCAAGAGAAGTCCCTCAATCGATACTTGCTACAATATTCTTAAAACTTCATTCATGTCTGACATTCCTGAATGAGCTCTACATTAACAACATTTTGTCTCAAATATTGATACCCATTTCGAGTCGTTGATGGGGAATACATCAAGGCCCTCTTGCGACAGGTCGCTTCATGTCAACATCAACTCATTATCCAAGAAGTTGACTTAGAAACTCCCTTCAACACCTGGAACTTGCATACATGAATGGAAAGTTTCCTCGCTCTCAACAACAGGTCCTCATCATTGGCCTTCGACCGAAATATTTTGTGTGGTGTTTAACTTTATCTCATTCATTCACGCCACATAGATTGTATTATGGTACCTTGAGAGTCATTATCATTATTGATGATTTCTCTTGCATCTGTTAACAACTTACATCATTGGCAGTAATTAGATGGTGTCTACCGTGATTCGAATCCAACTCATTATTCACATGGTTAGAATCATACTATCGAGTGATGGTGTAGAAGACCTAGGATCTAGTTCCATCCATCCGGGATGTGATTTCAGGATTCATACAAGATTACAAAGTATGATGGCATGGGTCCATACCCTGTCATCAGTGGACGAGGCTTATTGATCATTGTATATGTAATATTGGCTTACATGTTGAGCATGGGTATATCTCCCTCAACAATGATATCATAATATGTATTGTAACAAATGATGATCTCGACCAATTTGTTCTTAATCCAGACTTGTCACAAGGTAAAGCACTTCAGTTCTTAGTCATTGCTTCTAACTTTGTACTTTAGGGGGCAATTCGTTATAGGCCATTTTGTCACATTCGCTCAAACAACCTAAAAGTTGGATCAATCAAGATCCTTGAACACTTTTTCATTATCCCTTTGCAAATCCCTAAACATCACTTCTCCAAAAAGTTTGAGTTTCTGGGTATATGTGCTCAAAAACCATGTTTTTAGCCCTCGTGCACCTTGCATGAATATCCACCTGCAACGGTTTCAAGTTGCATAACTGAGAATCTATGCTGATCAATGTAGGTTTCTCTACTTTGCATGTGTGATTATTCTAGAATTTTTAGAAAACAAATATATTTTCAAATCTTCTTCTTCCAAAATCTTCTAAGGTCACGGTTTTAACCATTTACCATGGGTAGAGATATCGGATTCCTACCTGATTCTACTTTAGTGGTATTATATCTTATCCCTAGAGCTTATATTTCCTCATATTTGGATCTCAAGCCTAGATTGGTAAATCCACTACCACTTTCACCCTATAAATTTAATGCCTCCCATATATTTTGGGTTGGCTTTTGGAGATTGCTATTGTCCTCATGTTGTTGCTTTATGCTTAAGGAATCATCATCAATTAATGCATTAGGGTTGAGTGTTAAGTGTTTTTTTGTGGCAAGGAAGGACAAGACATTTGGGGATGCATCTACAAAGTCAACTTATATATATGGTTGTAACTCTCTCCTTTATCTCTTAATACAAAAACACATTGTTTTCCTATACTTGTGTCATGTTGATGCTTATGTATTTCAATGCCATGTTGACTCATTGGTTAGAGACATTGGATTATGCTATGTGAATATTTTAGTTCCCTTGCTTATTTTAGTCATTTTTGCAGTGATCTGGAATTTATTGAGGACAAAGAATTAAAGGTTACAGAATCATGTGCATGGATATGCCTATGTCATTTTATGCAACATATCGATAAGATTGTGAAATAGACAAGCATGGAAAGCAGTAAAGGAAAACATAACAGGTAAGCACATAAACACAACAAGTTTAATAAGGTGTTCACCCAATCCTCCTGGGCTACATCTCCCGATATAGCCTTCAATGGTGGCCTCTCTATTATGTTTTCAAAGAAGAGATATACAATTGTGAACTCAATCAGAGTCTCACACAGAACAATTAGTGGGACAATGCTTGGATTTCCCTAAGTATTATGACGAGTACATAGACTCTCCCTCTCTGACTCTCACTTTTGTCGGTTACAATAGTACGAGCCCAATCTAAGACTCATACAGGACAAGCATTACAGAGGAGTGCACTTGAACCCCTTAAGTATCCACTGGAGCACACAAACTCTCTTTCTACCTCTATCTCTGTCCTAACTCGGTTTGATGCTACCTTTGCCTCTGTAGGTCAGCTCGGCTCTTTCTCTGCTCTCCACTTACTTCTGTTTACTGCTCTCTTGTCTCTGCTTCTATAAGTTTGTGGCTTTAAGGCCAATCTGCTTACTGACTATTCGTTTCTGCTTCTCGGTTTCTCGATTTCCCTACCTCTGTCCATCTGAATCCCTCTGTTCTACGTAATCATTCACTGTGATAATGCTTCACAGGGAGGTGGCCACCTATTCTGCAACGAGTGAGTGTGTCAGGCTCCTTAGACACATTCGAACGATCATTATTTCCATTTGCTCCAAGATTGTCCATGAAATATGAATCTTTTTCCAACTCATCATCCACATCAGTCTCCAAATCCAATATAATCTTGCTTTATCATCTGTCAAATCCGGTCATTCATTGGGACGCGCCTCTGCTGTTGATCTAGACCCCTACAGTCATCGTGCATATCAGGTGGATAATTAGCTTGATGGTTACCCGTCCGATATGCGTGGTTTTCTATGTCCTCCGCTAGATGTGTGTCACTCGCTATGTGGCATTGGGCGAGACTCGGTCTAAACCGCTTACCGCCTTGAGGCCCTTCTGATATCCTGCCTGGTTTTTTGTGGAATCCTGCTCCGCCAGAACTAAAACCGGTACTTTTCCGCATTTTATAACCTTTTCGGGTCTGAGCGCTTCGGTGGTTTCCTTCACTGAGGGGTACTATGATGCGTGATTGGCACTAATCGTGTATCAGAATCTGCTCTCGTTCTTTGATCCGGCTCTTGGTTTTGCCAGTTTGACCGAGGGTCCTCGTTGCTCCGCGATGGTCACAATCTGCAACTCTCACGAGGATTCCTTCTGATAGCTTGATCCTTTTAAGACTTGAATCTTTTTGGCATAATTGAAAGAGTTCATGAAAACTTAGAGAGTGTTCTAGGATCCAATTCGGATCATGCAGGTTCCATTTATAGCATGCAGAGCTAGAGTTAGAGCTTACAAGCAAGGAGAAGAGGAGGACTTACTACAGATTCTAGGTAGGTCTCTTTTCTTTATTCTAAATTCTCTAAGGTAAACATAGTTCTTTTTGTTCCATGTTGTTCATACCACTAGATCTAGGGAGTTCATTTTTGTCTGCATGAGTGAATTTTCCATATAACACATATTTAATAGCAAATGAGGACGACACACCATAAAAATTGAAGTGTAATCCTTTCTCTTTTTGTTTTTCACAAGGGATGTCTAACCCTTAAAGTTTGGGAGTATGATGAGCACTTGAATTTCATAATTTATCTCATCCTTTCTTGACTACTTTACTTTTCATAATCCCTCCAAATGTTCATTTCTATACCTAAGTTATTCCCATAATTGTCCATTACTATCCATTTCAATGTATTTAATATTTTCTTGTGAAATGATATGTTCAACATCATTATGAGGTTATAGTGATAAAATATTTTAGTTTCATGAGTAACTTAGTTAAGAGATGTCATTTCCATATACGTATTATATTTCGAACATTTAATTATTGAGCCAAGACTCTTAAAATTGGAGATATAAGAACAATGAATGCAAGATTAAAGCTTTAGTCTATCTAATCTAATTTCGATGACATGTTCATGAAGTAGAACTAGTAAATGCACGCATTGAAAATAAAATCCGTCTAGCTTGTCCTTGTCTTGAACCCCCTAGCACTATTAGCCTTGGAGGCATTTGTCTCAAAAATGGACCCAAAACACTCCCAAAGTCTCTAAGGTTTGCTTAAAATCATGCCAAAGGATCCAAGTTTGCGCCAAAAGTATTCAAAATCCTCTTAAGGATCATTCAAAGTCAAAACCATCGCAAGAGGAGAGCCCTTGGAAGGGCGGAAATACATTATTGGGAGGCAAAAACACTCCAAAACCATGAAAAAAAACCAAAATCGCAGGCTTAACAGCCCAAATGCACGACAGTCGTTCGATCTGACCGATCAATGGTCCAGATCTAATTAGTGGATCACATCGTCAGATCTGAACGGTACAGGCAAGCAGTGGAAATCAGCACAAGACATCGCCGACCAGCGATCATCGATGAACGGATCGGTGGGTTGCAATCGGCGGAGGCGAGTCAGAGGTTATCGGCGCAGACATTATGCAATGAGCGATTGCGATCGAAAATTCAACATGGACCGTCGATTGTGCGCGCAGATGGATGACCCACATCGCATCGGCTGGACGCAATCGGGAAAACCAATGGGCAAGGACCTTACATGTATATGTGCGCAATGTGATAAGACCTGGACCCAATGGGTTTCAGAAGCAAAATGTATAATCTTTCACGTCCGCCAAAGCCCATTTTCAATGTTTTTCAGTGTTTTCCACGTATTTCCAAATAAAAAGGGAATCATAGAACAGGCCAAGTGCGACATGCGACAAAGACCCAAGGGCGGACCCGATAGATAATTAAACCATACTTGAGGACTTTTGGAGTCTGAAAGAAGCAGAATGGGTGGGATTTATCAGTATTACAACATTTTCTGTATACAACAAAAAACAATCATTATTAAGCATTTTCAAGAGATCACAAAGGCCCAAATAGCCATTCCATCACCTAAAAGAGGCCGAGAGACAGAGACAGAAGGTTGGAAGTGGAAAGGCGACAACACAACACGATGCAGCTTGCAACAGAAATAATCAAGGAACATAGACAGTGCAACATAGCCAAATCAACCAGAAATGATCATGGAACCACAACACAACACAGCCAGAACAAACAGAATGATTGTGGGGCATCTCTGGCATAGGAGAACTCCCAGACAGCTCAACAAACTACCCAAAATATCTAAAAGCGGTTACTCTTTTGTCAGAAGTAGAAAATCGCCAAGCCATGCCTACCTATTGAGGGAATCAATCAGTTAAACAAGACAAAGGGATATATTAAGACACCTGAAGCCTCAAAAGGTTCAAGACCATTGTAAACAAGCTATAAATAGCTGAAAACAAGATGTAACAAGTGTTGGTACCATTCCATGACCTCCTTTTTCCTCCTAAAACATATCATTTGCCTACCTCTTTCCATCATATATCTCTCAGATCGGTACCATTCCATGACCTCCTTTTTCCTCCTAAAACATATCATTTTCCTACCTCTTTCCATCATATATCTCTTAGATCCCTTGAAAATTGATTAGTTAATAGTCCTATAGTTATTAAATTGCATTAAAATTGATTTAGGAGTTTTATGTTAACGAATTAGGAATTTTTGGTAAAATGGTTACAGGAAGTTCCAACATCCTGTAATTGGTTCATTGTTTGACATGTGGCATGACAGCTAGGCTAGAGCAAAGGGTAGGGATGAAAAGCAGAATGTCCAAGCATGGACGAATACCTATCCTACAGCAGAATCGACCCTCCTACATGCGCGGTCAACGAAGGTCAAAGTATAGCATGTTGGAGACAAAGGCAGCAACAACAAGCATTCTAAATTGATTTAGTTTTGTTCCTTTTTAAAATCAGTTTAGGATAGAAACATTTTAAAAATCACGACATGGTAAAAGCGGCAACAGCCACATCATGAATGTACATTCGTTTTCGAAATGTAAGGGTTGTAAGACCATATGTAAACACAGTTCTGAGTAGTCAGGGGATTATTGTTGTTTCGTTTTGAAAATAGAGTTTGAACTTAATATCAAAGACATAATTTGCAGTCACGATCTTTCCTTGTTGCGTTGATTTAATAATCGAGTGATCACAGTCCGGTATACCTCTGGAACGCAGACGGGCCCTGCGTTAACTTGGTATACTGTTATTTTCTTTTCATTTGCAACTTAGGGTATTAAATGATATGCGCAGCGATTAGAGTTGATTGTTGATTTCAATAGAATGTGTATGGTTTATGTTTATGATAGCGCTTGAACAAGTTCATCACTGAGATCATGAATCGTATCCTGTAAGGGATTCGATCCCTTGTTGTCTTTTAAAGCAATATCATGAACTCTGCTATCATTTCAAAGTATGCTTACGATTCCTGAATGTTTTTATCTTGCATGAATATTAGTGAATGCTGAGTATTTGCTGAACAAGGGTTTTATGCATGGTGTCTCTGTAAGGGGATTAAAATCTTGGTTTGCAGTGATACACAACGTTTTAATTTGGTAAATGAATTGAATGACAGTGCTGTAATTAGGTAGATTAACTGAGTGACCTAAGTGTTTGGGTGATAGGTAACATATCTCAATCTTCCGTAAAGAAGTCCTGTGACCTACCATCATAACCACTTCGCTAATAATCCTTTATGTCTATATACTTTAGACGCATGCCTCTAAGTCTACGCATCCTGGTTGATAATAAATATAGCCTAGTCTAGCACCCTAGACAGGACACTACATTTTGGCGCCGTTGCCGGGGAGGCATACTTAAAGGATTTTAAAAAAAGAAAAAATTTCAATAAACAAAAATAAACAAAAACACAGTTAGAAATCATGTTCAATTATGCCTAGATTTAGAGACAGTCAGGGTAGATTCATAAAAACCCCCCACCATTCAAAAACTAACCCATCATCATCAGGAGCAAACTCTTTAAGGAATTCAACACCAGCTGAGGAAGTCATCATACAAGCATTAGAGGATAAACAAAAGTCAAGACAGAGACTTACTCTCATCGAAAGGCAAACTTTATTAACACATAAATCGCAGAAGAAGTACTTTCCTAGGTCTTCCACACAAGGAGAAAGTAGCACAGTGACCAAACAATCTTTCTTTAATCTCCTCTTTAAAAAAAGTGACACTGACACAGAGAAACCTATTATAATGGCTGAGGAAGGAGATGGATTAGTACCACATCAAGGACATAGAGACGAAGAAGAGTCAACTTTTCCATTTCCTATACATGAACCACAAGAAGATGATGAGATCAAAATGAAGAACATACCTCCATCTGTGCTACCAAACTTTTATGGTATGGCTTCAGAAGATCCAGACTCATTCTTGTTCGAGTTTGACATTGTATATCGAACATATGGCTATACAGATGATGCCCATAGTCTTAGACTCTTCCCAGCGACATTAAAGGCATCAGCCTTAAGATGGTTCATGAGGCTTGGTGAGCATGCTATAGTTGATTGGGATGGCATGAGAAGAATATTTCTAAGGAAATATCAACCTTACTGTAGATCCAAAGATCCTAAAGATGATATCTTTAGAATGAGCCAACAAGAGGATGAAACCTTAGAGGAATACTTAGAACGATTTGTCTACAACTTACAAAAATCCAAACACTGAACTATGCCTCTTGATCTGATCCGCACAATATTCTTGAAAGGCATCCGAGAGGAATACATGGATGACCTTAACTTGATGGGCAAAGGTGACATTTCTGTTTTACCCTTTGAATAAATCGTTGACTTATGCGAAAAGTATTCAAGGAGCAAAGCTAAAATGGGAAAGAACCCTGTCATCCAAAGTCACAAAATCTGCCTCAGCAAGTGTCACAAGGGCTGAAATAGGGAATCTGTTAGAAGAGTTTAAAACAGATCTGTTAGGCACGCTAGGGAACCAAATTGACACTCTAAAAGATAAAAAGAAACAAGAAGCTGAAGATCAGATAATGGCTATTTTCTACCAAAATGCCGGAAGAAACATGCATTAAAAGACTGCCCACTAGAAAACATCCAAGTTTGTGCTTTCTGTACTGAACATCATGATATATTTAACTGTCCTAAAGTTAAGGTTTTGCAGAACTGTAATATGGCAGCCAATGCAGAGATAGAAAATCTATATTACATAGGTACAAAGAGACCATGGCAGCCAAGGCCAGCACCTCAAGGTATGTTTCCAAATCAAAATTTGCAATTTCCTGTAAATGATCAAATGTATGCACAAAATTCATGGAATGTACCCATGCCATGGAAGAACCAAAACCACCCACAACAACAATGGAGACCATCTCAACAGTACTCTCAATCTTATCATACATATCCTCAATCATATTCACCATATTCACAACCATATCAACAATACCATCAGCCGTATTCATCACATTCTCAACCATATCAGCAGTATCCTCAGCAAGTTGTTTATCAGCCTCAACCTACTAAACAAGCACTGCCTGCTCCTCCACCAATAAATCCACCACAACTACAATTTCCAGCTAACTCACAACCTTCCAGACCCACTCAAATTCCTGCTCAAACTGTCCCAAATCCAAATAATAGAGCATAGAGGCCAGCCTACAATGTAGAAGAGGGAACCTCATATCCCACACTACCCTTGCAAAATATCAACTTGAGGTCTGGTAGGGTACTCCAACAAGATTCTCCAATAACAGATAAGCGAGAAGAAAACACAGAAAATGAAAATGA
The DNA here is from genome assembly GCA_000404065.3 of Pinus taeda. NCBI lineage: Eukaryota > Viridiplantae > Streptophyta > Pinopsida > Pinales > Pinaceae > Pinus > Pinus taeda. Next base: position 303,811 of record APFE030655229.1, read on the forward strand.
AATGACAAATCAAAGAAAACCAAACGATGATACTAGAGATAAGCAAATGCAACCATTGCATCCACCTTTTCTAGACCGATTGGTCCAAATCAAACCTCCATTGTCTATACCACAGTTTGATGTCTTAGATGAACTCAAAAATGTCTACATAAAAATTCCGCTGTTGCAAGCTATAAAAGATATTCCCATTTACACTAAAGCCATCAAAGACATGTGCCTCAAGAAGCCTGCTAGAAAAAGGATTGATCCTCAAACCATTCATGTTATAGGACATTTAGCAGGCCTTATGACCAAAACAATCTCCATAGAAAAGTATGTTGATCCTGGCATTCCCAAAGTGACCACCATCATTAACAACATACAAATTCCAAACAGTTTGATAGATCTTGGGGCCGCAATCAATGTCATGACTCTTGAAACCATGAGAACACTCCAACTTACAAATTTGCAACATACAATGATTGTTCTAGAACTAGCTGATAGGTCTAAAGTGATTCCTGAAGGGATTTTGGAAGACATAATTGTCTCACTGGACTCTTGAGAGTATCCAATGGATTTCTTAGTTCTTCAACCCAAATCCAATTTAGGAGGGCACCCTATCATCCTTGGTAGAGCATGGTTAGTGACTGCTGATGCATTCATAGGATGTCGATCGGGCAACTTGATCATTTCGAGAGGGACCAAAATAAAACAACTCACCCTCTACCCATCGGCACAATCACCAGCAGTAACACACAAATTGTGGCTTGATGATAAATTCAATGATAAAGAAGAAGTACAATCTGTTTTTAGCATTGACCAAATCTATGGTTTCCAAGAACAAAACAATAATGATTTGGTAGAATTATTCCTTTCTCAACCTGATATTTCCGAAAATTTGAGACACGACCAATATCATGTGCAGATGTACTTTTAGCCCAAAATTTTCAGGAAACATGCACCATTCAATCTTTGCAAACCACATTTCATGACATCTTTCTAGTTCAATCCATCACCAACACACAGAGTCAAATCATAGAGATTAGTCCAGGGAAAACTTTGAACATAGGTAATCATCTAGACTCATCTCAGCAAGAGAAATTGATTCGACTCTTGAGAAAATACCAGAAAGCCTTTGCTTGGGACTACACTGATATGCATGGGATTCACCCTGACACATGCAATCACCATATTTACACGGATAGTACTATCAAACCAGTGAGGCAACCACAGAGAAGAATGAACCCCATTCTCCAAGATATTGTCAGAGAAGAGTTGCAAAAACTATTGAGAGTTAATTTTATATATCCTATTTCTAACAGTTAGTGGGTATCCCCATTGGTTATAGTGCCAAAGAAAAATGGTAAGTGGCGCATTTGTGTTGATTACAGACAACTGAACAAAGCCACGCTCAAAGATTATTTTCCGCTACCATTTATTGACCAAGTGTTAGACACCCTAGCTGGGAAATCATCATTCTCTTTTCTTGATGGTTTCAGTGGCTACAACCAGATCAGGATAGCCTCAGAAGACCAGGACAAAACCACATTCACCTGTCCTTGGGGCAGTTATGCTTACAATGTTTTGCCGTTTGGACTTTTCAATGCTCCAGCTACATTTCAGAGAGCTGTATTAGTTATTTTCGCTGATTTAGTTCATGATTGTGTTGAATTTTACATGGATGATTTTTCAGTATACAACAATTCATTTGAACATGCGTTAGAGAACCTTGAGAGAGTTTTGAAAAGATGTATTGAAGATAATCTGTCCCTCATCAATGAGAAGTGCTTTATGATGTTAAACGAAGGGATAGTGTTAGGCCACTATATTTCTTCTCAAGTCATCAAAGTTGACCCAGCAAAGATCCAGATCATTGTTGATTTGCCAATTCCATAGAATCAAAGAGAGGTAAGAAGTTTCCTTGGGTATGCAAGCTATTACAGAAGGTTTATTGAACATTTTAGTAAAATAGCTTTACCTTTGTTTAAACTTCTAACAAAAGATGTACTTTTCAATTGGAATGAGAACTGCCGACAAGCATTCAAACTACTCAAAAAGAAGTTATCAACCGCACCAGTCTTGAGAGGTCCTAATTGGAGCCTACCATTTCATATCTTTACAGATGCATCTGACACTGCAGTGGGTGCATAATTAGGCCGAAAAGAGGAATCTTGTACTTATGCCATTTATTTCATTAGCAAAAATCTAACACCTGCAGAGTCAAACTACACAGTCACAAAAAAGGAAACACTTGCTATCATATATGCTGTGAATAAATTCCGACATTACATAACTGGTTATGAAGTCTTTGTACATATTGATCATTCTGCCATTAAAAATTTAATTAATAAACTAATAACTAGTGGCAGAGTTACCAGATGGTTACTATTGTTACAGGAATTTAACATCACAGTGTTAGATAGACCAGGCAAAGAGAATCAGGTGGCTGATTTTCTTTCTAGATTGCAAAATCAAGGTGAGGTTTTTCCGGTTGAAGATTCTTTTCCAGATGAAAATTTATTTGCAATTTCCATAGTAAATCCTTGGTATGCTGATTTGGCCAATTATTTTTCTACAGGAAGGACACCTCCACACTTTACTGCAAAGGAAAAGAAGAGACTAGTCAAACAAAGTGCTAGATATTCATGGCTTAATGTCGATTTATTTTACACTGGTTATGATATGATC
>APFE030655229.1:308621-328409 GCA_000404065.3 Pinus taeda
CATGCCAATGCAACAACAACCAAACAAAAGTGTAATATGTTCCTTGTTCTTAACATTTAATTTCTTAGATTAATTTTTAATGTTAATTTTAATGACTGTGACTGTTATGATCGATTTCAAGGGCACTACATTTTCCATCATCCCTTATCTCAATAATTCTTCCCTACTTCAACCTATTTCATACCTCTAAAATCCATTACCCCTTCATATCAACCTTGTTATGCCAAATGCATCCTACAGCCATACCAACATCCTCCATTTGGCCGAGTACCAACAGGACACGTGGTGGATTGTATTTAAAAAAAAATAAAGGTAAGAAATAGGTGTTAAAGAGGCCTATTCATTGTATTTCATATGGCCGAATGATGATTCCACCACCTGACATAGCTAAATGATTCAGAGGACTCCCTGAAATCATGCCCTAGTATTACACATACGCTCCTAGCGCTCCTATGATGGCATTTATACAAGCGGTACCACTATTCCCTTGTTTCCAAAGATGAATATGCTATGAAGTAAAGGTAGTTGGCCATTTCATCATCATTTTCAGATTGTTCACGCTGGAATTTAACTCTTGTGGCTTCCATAGTAAGGACTGAAGGCAGTGAGTGCCATTCGGTTTCGACTCCCACCAAAGTCACAAGACAGTCGACCAAGCATCATATTGGACATTAAGGGAGCAATGCCATTAGGTAATAAATTAAAATTTCTTTGTTAAAATTGCAAAACATAAACAGGGAAGAGTTAGAGCACGACCCTCTGCCAAAATGACCAATAGGGTCGAGCCGAGCGTGTTCAATAGTTCTCAATACCATGAAGATTGCATTTCGATTCTCAGAGAGATATAGTGGTTGCCCTTTTTAGAGAAATTTCATGGAAGAAATGAAGAGGTTACCAAGCAATTCGCTTTCACATTTAATGGGGAGAAAGCCCTAATAGGTAACTTCTCATTCAGGGTTTCAGAAGACACCATCGTCGAGTCAATAGGGATCAACCCAGAAGGGGAAAAGTATTTTAAGACCAAGCAATTTAAAGAGAAATCGTGGACTCAATTCATGTCTAGATCCCGAGTCTCATCAGTCAACTGGAAGAAAGGTGTCCCAAGGAGTTGGTTGGTGCGTCTTTGGGATGAGATGGTCTACATTCTCCAAAAATTCGTAACTTGCGAAGGCCGTTATAGTATTGTTTATCTATACCATATCAAGTTACTGCTACACTTGAAAAGGCAGTGTGTTATCAGTCTACCATATTTTCTATTGCAAAGCCTAACCAAGATGTCGAAGACCATCCAAAAGCAGAAGGGAAATGAAGGCAAGAGCCTATATCAATTTGGCTTAATTAAAATTCTTATTGAACATGAATTGCAGGGAAGAGGGAAAATGTGGAAGGAGTTCCTAGCTGCTAACCAAATTAAAGATGAGGAAAACAACGAAGAATCATAGGAGAACTCAGGATTCGTGAAGGACATCGATGAAGAGATCCCAACATCCAAAGAAAACAAGGTACCTCCACCTGTGAGTAGCATAAGGACTAGGCAAATGAGAAAACAAGATGCTAAGAAGGCAGAGCAAGATAAAATTTTCACCACCTATTCAAGAAGAACAAGGAGAGCACCAAAACCCCAGTTGCAAGAAGACCAGCTTGAATCCAATGCACCTATACCAATGGATATTCAGAGCAGTGACCATTTTCCACTAGGACCAGGAGTTGATATAGAGGCTGAAAGCCACTCATTACGAGGACTAGGAGTTGATATATAGGTTGAAAGCAATAACAGGCAAGAAAAAAGTTCACCACCTCCTAATAAGAAACAGAAGAAACTGGAGAAACAAATTGAGAAATTAAAGGAAGAGCTCATGGAGACTAATATGCTGGAAAGAGTTATCAAGAAAGAAAATGAAATGCTCCGAGCGCAAAGTAAAGAGACTCAAAAGAAGAATGAAAAGTTAAGGGAGTGAATCAATGAACTAGAGGCTGAGCAAACGGATGTTTGTAATTGGGCCACTAAGTGGTACAATCAGAAGAAGACCCTTAAAGAAAAATACAAAAGATTAAAGCAGGAGCTCCATGGTTAGAAAGATGCCCAGGTGAAAAAGAATGTGGACACATTGCTAAAGGCAGCAGAGGTATAGGCAGGGACAGAGTTTAAAGGAAGCACTTCGGGGTTAGCATAAGGACATGCTAATTCATTAAGTCGGGGAGAGATGTTGGTACTATTCGATGACCTCCCTTTCCCTCCTAAAACATGTCATTTTCCTACCTCTTTTCATCATATATCTGTCAGATCCCTTGAAAATTGATTAGTTAATAGTCTTACAGTTATTAAATTGCATTGAAATTGATTTAGGAGTTTTATGTTAACGAATTAGGAATTTTTGGCAAAATGGCTATAGGAAGTTCCAACGTCTTGTAATTGGTTTATTGTTTGACATGTGGCATGACAGCTAGGCTAGAGCGAAGGATAGGGATGAAAAGCAGAATGTCCAAGCATGGACAAATACCTATCCCACAGCAGAATCGACCCTCCTACATGCGCGGTCAACGGAGGTCAAACTATGGCATGTTGGCGACAAAGGCAGCAACAGCACGCATTCTAAATTGATTTAGTTTTGTTTCCTTTTTGAAATCAGTTTAGATAGAAACATTTTCAAAAACCACGACATGGTAAAAGCGGCAAAAGCCTGCTCATGAATGTACATTCGTTTTCGAGGGTTGTAGAAGCATATGTAAAGACAGTTCTAGATAGTCAGTCAGTTTTATCATTATCTTTGTTTCATTTTGAAAACATAGTTTTTTGAATTTAACATCAAGGACATCGTTGCAGTCACAATCTCTTGCGTTGATTTGATAATTGCGTGATAACAGTCCAGTATACCTCTGGAACGCGGACGGGCCTTGCGTTAACGCGGTATACTATTGTTTTCTTTCATTTGCAACTTAGGGTATTAAATATGCGTAGTGATTAGAATTGGTTTATGTTTATGGTATGTGTATGATTTATGTTTATGAATGTGCTTGAATAGATCATCACTGAGATCGTGAATCATATCCTGTAAGGGATTCGATCCCTTGTTGTCTTGTAAAGCAATGTCATGAACTCTTATTCTTACGATTTCCATATATCTTTATCTTGTATGATTGTTAATGAATGTTGAGTATTTGCTTAACAGGGGTTTTATGCATGGTGTCTCTGTAAAGGGATTAAATCCTTGGTTTACAGTGATACACAGCGTTTTAGTTTGATAAATGAATTGAATCTTGGTTTACAGTAATACACAACTTTTTAGTTTGATAATGAATTGAATGAAAGCATTGTAACTAGGTAGATTAGACTTAGCTAATGATCCTTTATGTCTATATACTTTAGACGCATGCCTCTAAGTCTACGCACCCTGGTCGATAATAAATATAGCCTAGTCTAGCACCCTAGATAGGACACTACAAGAACACAACAAATTGATGCAGTTATCTTCATTTGAAATTTTAATATCAACAGATAATAATTGGCTTACCACAATATTAAATGCATTCATATGCTCTATCATCAAGTATCCATCTTTCATCCTCAAGTTATACAATTTTTTTTGTAGGAACAATTTATTGACCAGATACTTAGATTAGTACAAACTCCCTAACTTGTGCCACAAAGCCTTCATTGAATCTTTCCGTGATACATTCATCAATACTAAATCTTAGACACACCATCATATTTTCTCTTTCCGTTATGATCCAACTTCGCCTAGTCTTCAGCTGACATTGTTGTTGGTTTCGTACCCGGATCTACCACGATCCACTAATCTTTATCCACTAGCAGATCGTCCATCTTGAGTTTCCACAATTCAAAACTCTAACAGTTAAATTTCTCGATCTCCATCTTTCCACTGCTCGCCATCTTCTTTGACCACAAGAATCGATCCCGTAGATCTCCCATTGAACAGGGTCTACCACAGGCCCAAAAAAAAAATCCTCAATAGTAAAGGCATCCCTTTAAGCCAAAACAACTCAGATACCAAATGTAATTTTTAACCCCATACAAAAATGACCTACATACGAATTCTAAAAATAGAAAATAAACAATGGCGAGAGAATAAAACATAAAATAATTATACACTGAGATTTTCCCCTGGATGTTAAAACTGGGACTACGAGATTGATATTTCATTATGTTCCTTTCAATGTGACAATACATATATATATACATGCCAAAGCATCATTAAACCCTAATCCATTGACCCAGGATTAGAACATAATCGTAGTTCCCTTGACCGAATCTACAAAATACCATGGACAACAAACTATCATGGCAAAAACCATGTGCGCAATCCATGCACAAAAGCATAGGTAGGTCCACCCACCTAATATAGGTTCCAAAAAAATTCTTCTTGGGCCACTGCCCTAGACCTCATCTAGTGGGGTTTCCACCCCCCTCCATACCCCCCAACAAGGGGGTAGCCACCCTCGGCACCCCTTGCCACAACGTATTGGGGGCTACCTCCCCCCTGTGATCCCCCCACATGTGGGGTAATTTTGGAAAGAATATAACATAACCCAACACTGATAGTAAGTTGCATTTAAGTGGATTCATGCTTGTTGAAATGGCATAACCACGTTCTTCAGCTAAGAGAGTGAGACTATCAAGTAAAACTGAGGAGGAGTTCCATGATCAAGATTGAGGTGGTCCTTAAGTAGCAAAAGTAGAATGAAATATATAGAGAACTAGGTGGTGGGGAACTTCTATGTGGCATAAGATTCATGAGAGGAAAAGGACATCTAGTTCCCTGAGGAGTTGAGAGTGTAACCATGTCAAAAGAAGAGATCCCACACAAACACCTGATTGTGAAACCGAGGAGTAAAAGGAAACGTAAACCAGGTGTATGAACCATGAACTTAAGAGGAAAGTCTAGAGACTAGTTTTGTTAAATATACCCCCTTACCACCCATGATCCACATTAATGTAAAAGGAGGTAGCTACTATAATTAGTCAATATCCAAAGTTCAATTAAGGAAATGGTGTCTCCAAAGTTAACAATGTGAAATAAAAGTTACAACTAGAACATATTAGATGAATAAAGATTCATTATAAATATCACTTGGATCATATGAGAACACTTGTCATATACCTCTATTAAATTTAACCACACTTTCCAAAACATGATTTTCATTTCTCATACATTTTGTAAATCACTTCGCAAGTAAACCTTTCTTCAAATCTTGTTATATACAAATAATGAAGTGACATTTCTCTTGTATATATTTTTTCAAACATTTTCTATGAGATTAAATAAAAAACAGTGCACTTATTCTAGTTGTAACATGCTAACTATAAACATGCCACACAAACATTCCACTTTTCCATTTCTTTGCATGCAACTTTTTAAATTCCTTGCATGCAACTCTTCAAATTCATTACATGCAAATAGGCATAGAACAACTACAACAATATTACCACACAACAATACTATGCCATCTAGAAAAAAACATTTTCTTTGAGCAATTACTATACTATTACATTTTCATTCAACCATTTCTTGAAACAGTTTCCATGCAAACTAATGTAGTAAATACATTACATAAAAATAGGAATATATTGGCTACAATAATACTTTTACACAAAAATAATACCCCCAACCACAAATAAACATCCTCATTGGGGCATTTCATCAAATAATTTGTATGTAAGAAATCACTAAACCATTTAAGCCTTTCATCGAACACTTTGCATGTAAACTAATATTGTGAATGATTTAGTGCATATCTCTGAAATTTTAATAGTACAAGTTATGGAAACTAAACTATATGATGAGTGGGAGTCTCCTTCACTATGGTTCATGTTTCAACTTCTATAACCTCATCAATGAGAATATATAACCAAAAATACCAACATGATCCTATTTGGTGCACAATTTTAGGAGCATTCAGAAAGAAGAACTTTGGTTGGTCATATCTCTTGGAATATAGAAACCCAATATCTGAAATTATTACCACATGATAAACAATATTTCTCCTCATTGTGGAAATATTTTCATCATTTGAGACTATCCATCATAAACGTTATGAAAAAAAAATCCAACATGAACTTTTAAATGCTTAATTTCAAGAGCATTCAGGAGGCTTGACTTTGTCTCACCATATATCCAAAAATATTGTCATCAAATATCTAAAAATTTTCCCATATGATCAACAGGATTATCCCTCACCATGAACATATTTTTAGCTTCTGAAATGTAACGTAGGAAAAGTTATGTTAGAAATTCCAATATGATTTGTTTAAAGATTCATTGAAGAAACTCATCTTCCTCATATCTTAATTCGTAAAATATCGCAAACCAGTAATTGAAATTTTTACAACATTATTAGTGTGATTTTCCATCAATGTAGATAATTTTTTATCTAGTGAAACTCCATAGAAGAAAAGTTATCTCACAAACAAAAACAATTGTACTCTTTGATCTCTACATCCAAAATATTAGTATAAAGTCATGCATCCCATAATGTAACAAAGAAGATTGCACACTAGATAATTCGAGGATTGAATCATTTCTACCATATTTTGTTCCAACATCTTTCACACACTAATAAAAACACATTGTTTAATTCATAAGCTAAAAATATCATGAACCATGCCATGAATTAACATCACTTGAAACTAGTAATGAAATAAGCACATATAGATGTACATATGGATAAAATTATTTATTTCTTGAGAAAATAGGAGACACTTATATATAACTAATGGGAAATTGAGTCTCGCGTTATGATTTTGCACCCAACCATAGACAACTACAACCAAGTCTCACTTGTAGTTCTAACCCCCGAGCTTGATTCCAAATGTTGAGGGATGTTTTGCTCTTTTTCTCAAGACATAAACAAATTCTCTAGTTGGACCAGGCACTCCTGAGAATAATCTATCTCCACCCACTAAATGATGAAATTCAACACCATGCACAAGGATTCTAGAGGCCAATGATCTCCATCCATTCAAAACACACACATTGTGGTTCCACCCAAAAACTAGGGATTCCATAACTCACAATAAAATCAAAAGACAATAAGGAAACATTTAGAAATCCTCTAGGAATTTTCCAGGACCAACCCCTCTACCCCAACCCATAAGGATTTCCTAGCAAACACCCTTTCCAACCTCCAGAAAAATAGGGACTTGAGAGGTAATTAGTTCCTTACATGGGATCTCTTCCTTCTCCCTTGCTAGCTGAAATATCTCCTTCCACTCTGTTGTACAATATCTCCTAAAATTAAAATTTTCTCCAAGAAAAACTCCCCTCCAATGTTTCTCAGATTCCTTTTTATTATTGTTTTCTCATGTCTCTTCAATTTCCTCTTTTGCGTCTCCTAATATTCTTCATTACATTTTTTGCATAGTAATATCATTTTTTAGAAATAATATCCCTAACACTTTTGAATTTGTGTCCCATTACAGAACCCATTTTATTTCATCATTATGTTTACATTTCATGCATAAATGTAACTAATTGGGGCTATCTCATTGTTGGTACCTTAGTTGAAGAGAATGAGGAATGTTTTATCTTATAAGTTTATTTCCTTCCACAGTTTGGCCATGCTAGTGGAAGAGACGACCTAGAGAAGATAAGTCACCTATGAAATGCAGAGAAGGAACAACAAAGCCAACTTACAAACGTTAGTTCATGGATAGTGAGGGGGAAAGTCATGGATTTCATCCCATTACCTAGTCATGCTACCATAATCCTAGAACTTTACAACCTGGCATGGTCATCCAAAAAATAATGAGTATCTAAGTTACGAGGCATGTGTTTAAGGAGGAGAAAAATCCAAAACCCCATAGTGAGCTAGGATAAAATGAATGTCTAGAGTCTACTCCCGAGTCTAAATGCAGGAGCAATACTAGGAGGGAAAATTGTATTAATGTGGTTAGGAAGCATTCCCTATGATTTGAGAAGGAATATATACATAATTGTTATTTTAAGAAATGAATGTAATTATCCTACATGATCAAATGAATTGATAAATGCAGTTAATTTTACTCCAAGTGGTGATGACCATGATGGATTGCAAGGCTAATATAACACATAGGGGGCATGTTACCATGTTGCCTAAGTGTGTGTCTCATTGTGACATTGAAAGCATATCCCCACCCCCTTTCTTAACAAACACCCCATCTGAGGATTGATATTATACTCATGAACACAACATTCTCATTTGATTGTGAAATATTATAAGGAATGCAGTGATTTTGAGAGTGTAGCATTTGGCTTGGTCCAAACATAATTGGAAAGTGTATATATTGTTTTATTTTCTATGCATATGACATGTGAAGGAACAATTGCAACGATAGACTAAAGGAGTGAAACAACTTTGGAAAAAAAATCTTTTTGATCTCCAACTATGGAACATGATGTGGATGGGAGAACCATTAAGGATTTTTCAAAAAAATGGAGATGACCAACTCTAAGTCCCCTTCAATTAATATTTTAGTGACTCCTATCGGAGATCTAAAGCCCCTCCTCTATAGCCATGAGTTTATCTACATTGTTGGTATCATGTGCCAGAGCTCTGTGATATTTGTATATGGAAGAACCTATATGATCATGAATGAATCGCTTAAAACTAGTGATTGTTATAGCTCCAAATCTCACTATTATGGTTTGTGATGCTGCACTCATGGCCTAGGGCAACCCCTCCTTCCAGACCTGGTCCAAAATCTAAAAAACAGTGTTTTATTCCCTGTACGCGACATTGCCCTGAGTTAAACACGTGTATACGAGGGTTAATATATACCCAACCCGCGTATATGTATTAAAACACTTAAAAAAATATAAAACTCCTTATTTTCGGGTGGAGATCGTGGGTTTTACCTGCTGATCACCTGTTAGTGCCTGTGGCCTCAACTGTCCCCAACCAATTCCTAACTAAAAAACTACTTTAGAATTAGTATAAAAATACACCAAAGGGAAGGCCTAAGGGAGGAGAGAATATAGAGCAAGGTTATTATACTGAGTTTTCCCCCTGATCAGGTCTGAAGACCCTTGTGCCTTCTGCACTTCCCCCACTTTGTACAGGAAACTCTTGTTTCCTTGTGATTGGATGTTCATCCTTAGTTATGACATCTTGGAGTGAGTATTGGAAGGAGACCTACTAGAGGCTTGAGGCGGGACGGATCCAGAAGGAGGCTGAGCTCTGAGCCTGCAGAAGTGGTTCAGGTGATATTGCTCTTTTTTGTACTATTCTATTTGTCTAATAAAGAAACACGTCTTGTTCCCGATATGCTTCTTTCTTTATGTTAATGATGTTCACGTTTGAATTTCATGTATGAATGGATGTCTAAAAGTTTATAACTAACTCCTTTCTTGTATAACATAAAGATGATTTTCATATAAATCTTTGTCCATATACTGCTGCATTCGTTGGAATTGTTGGTTTTGCAGGACAAAGGAGCGGAAGGGATGCGAAGAAGGGTTTGCACCCTTGAGGAACTACCCGAACGTAGGACTTGAGGTACGTCCTTCTTACTTTAGAAATAGCTTTTTCTAGCATAATGGTTGTGTGTGTGCATGTTTCTTGATTTAGACAACTTTCAGTCTGCTAGGGTTCCAACCAAGAGCCTTAGGGGATAAAATCCCGCAACAGAACTAGCGACTCCGCTGGGGAACCACACTCTTGTTGTTCCTAGTTGGGTGTTTGTCAAGCCTATCAGGGCTCAGTAGCTCGCTGGTTTATTTTTATTGTCTGGTCTGTTTCTGACTTCTGGGTTTTACCAGTTTCTTGAGTTTCTTTTTTATTTTTCCTGAAATATTAGATACACGTTGTTTTGTTTAGTTACAGAAGCATATAAACGCTTGTTGTCTGAAGTGAACCCGCATATACGCAGGTTTCCTTAGAAACAGTCGCGTATACACGCAGTCTGCACTCAATACAGTCATTTTTACCTGACAACTTTCGGGATTTATTAATCTTTTTGTCTCTGGAGTGTGTCTGGTGTTTTCAGTCAGTTTTAAACAGTCATCTTTGTCAGTATCAGTTCTTTGTTTTACAGCAAGCATCCTTACTCCGATTTCTCTCTAATTATAAAGAGTTTTGGTCTTGTTTTGTGTTTGCAAGTGTCATCATCTTTTTGCTTTAAACACACAAGATTTCCTTATTGGAATCTTGGCTGCCCTGAGTGATCAGAGAAGAAAAGATTGTTATTAATCTTTGTGTTTAACTTTGTTTCTTGGTGACTTTTTTGTTTGCTTAACGAAATCGATTTTTAAGACCAGTTACTTCTTTGTTTCATCAAAGTTGTCATTTTCATACTTTCTTGGAACCGTCTTTTTGATCTATTTTTGGTCATTTCTACCAAAGCTTTCCTTGCTGCCTTCCATTGTCGAAAGCCTTTTCGAGCACATTTGTTTTTGTTGAGGTTTCATTCATTGTTGGGTGTCAACTTGCAAAAAGTGTTTCTTGCTTGTTTCAATTGTGAAGTGTTGGTTTTTGTTGAAAGCATTTTCAAGAAGACCCTTTTGTTGCTACTTTCAAGTGAACTTTTTGAAAAGTTTTAGTTTTGCTTTCTTGAATTTGCTTTTCATTTTGTTTCCTTTTGCTGAATGAAAGTGTTTTTTGTTATCTTGAGTTTTGCTTTTAGTATTTAGACGAATTGTAGCATCTTTGATTCCATCTAAATATTGTAAGTGGCAAAAAGGAAATTTCATAAACAAAAACAACTTTCATTTCTTGTTAGAGTAGTTTTCAATCTTGCATCAAGAATTTAGTCTTGCATTAGGATAGATTTGCATCTTTTTTGGCATAAAATAGATTTGTTAGATTTTGAGTGTGAAGTGTGAATGAATAGAAAAGAAAAGAAAAAGTTTGTTTCATTAGAAGTTTCCTTCTGAACCCTGTAGAAGATTAATTTTCATCGAAAAACAATGACAAAGTGCATACGCATATAGTTAAGTTTTATTAATCTTTTTTGCGTCAAAAAAACACACCACTAGTTTCACTTCCATCATCCTTTGACTTAAAGAACAACCCTTAAAATCAAGCGCTAATTAAAATCAACTAGAACTTTTTCTTTTGAGTTAAATACACAAACAAGTTTTAGAATTTTAGGGCTTTGGAATAGGCAAGTGGAGAGGTAACTCTCCAAGGCCACATTAAACGTTAAAACATAGGAGTCTGATTAAAGAGAGAAAATCCAATAGTGTTAGGAAGACCAGGAAAGCTCAGGATCTAGGAGTTAAGCGCGAGGGTCTGTGAAGACAGGGAAGAGAGATACCCCCTCTCCTACTTGTCCGAACTTACCTCAAGACTGTTCCGCCTGGCTTCTGTGACGAGTTGGTATCCTTAGTTGCCACTCCTAGGAAACTACATAGGTGGTTGTGTAGGGGAATCTCGTGGCACCTGAGGTCGACGTTGTATCACTCTCAATAGCACTACTGGAGGGCACCCTTGCGACGCTTGGGGGCTTGCACCGGTGCAGACTGTTGTTAGGAGGTTAGCGTAACTTCCTCTGATACCTTTGCTGATAGGCCTGGGCCCTCATCACCCCAGACTATTTTCGGAAGGCCCTTTATTTCCCACTTTCTCGTATTTTGGTGTCTGGTCCTAATCACCAAGAGTGCAAATACTTGGAAGTTGTTTTGATTGGCTGTATCTTTAGGGACTTTTTAGTTGGTGATCTGTGCTCTTAGTCGGCCTAGCTTTAAATTTTTTGAGTCTTTAGTTAGATTTTAAACAAAGAATTCAAAGTGGCTGACCGATCTCCCAGACGGTCTCGTAGACTTCGTGGTCTCTTGCCACCAAGTGTAGATCCTTCTTCGAGAAGGCGCAGAGGTAATAATACCAGTGGGTTCCGTCCCACTCCAATTGACGCATCGGGGATTGATCCTCCCCTTGGGGGCAATAGTATTGAAGCAAGGCCTGGTACTTCTGTAGAACAAGAAAGGAACCCACCAGTTCCTTCTCAAGTTCCCTTACAAGCAGAAGATAGTATTGAGGTAGAAGAACTTTCAGAGTCGTTAGCGGCTCCAAATTCTCCCCTACCATCAAGTTATCCACACGTATTGCAATACGTTGGAACTTCGTCGCAGAGACCGGCAAGTCCAGGTTACGCTACGCGCTTACCTTCGATGACCACTACGGGAAGCATGGCTTCTACTAGTGCTACGACTGCACAGACTCCTATATCTGTGCAAGGAGGTGGAACTATTTCCATCCCCTCCGTCTCGTTATTCAGATCTTTTACTAGCATGTCTGTTGTTGGGTCTACTTCCATTCCATCTACGAGTGGAAGTTCCCAAACAAATGCTTTCGGTTCTGGGTACTTCCCATTTGGCGCCCAATCATCGGGTATTCCTTCAGCTCCGTTCGGGGCCGCCACATCCACAATGAGTGCGTCAGCTTCGTTCCAAGGTTTTCCATTTGGAAGTGGTCATATACCACATTCCAACCCTACGGTAGGATCTATGCCTTTTTCTTCTGTAGGACAAAGCAGCAATCCTTTCCAAGGTTGGAATAACCCTGGGCTTAGTAGTGCCGGAATTGGGAATCCATTCCATAGCCAATATGGGAACAGACCGTATACCACGGTTAGTTCATTCCAAAGCATTCCTCCCTTAGCTTCGGCTTGGAATCCATATCAGGGGTTTTCAACTCCTTACAATCCTTTTGGAGGAAGCTTTGCAGGGTATAGTGGATATACAACCGGAGTTGGTCAAACTCCAAGATTTGCTGGGCCACAAGGTCTCCCTTTTGGTTCAACGGGTTCTACAGGATACTTCGGGCAGCCTGGTGCCTCCCAAAATCCAGGCCAATCTTTTCAGAGCTTCGGGACTATCACCCAGTCAGGGTGGAATCCCCAAGCTCCGCGTAGACTTCCGTTTCTGGCAACGTTAAACTTGATAGACCTCACTAAGTTAACTAACAACCCAATCAACTATAATCCGGCCTGGCCTCCGGTCCCAACTAAACTCCCTTCGGATATTCCAAAATTCGAAGGGAAAAATGGTGAGGAACCGGGCGACCACGTAACCACGTCTCACTTATGGTGCTCATCGAACTCCCTGATCGATGATTCGGTTAGGTTGAGATTATTTCAATGCACCTTAACTGGTGACGTGGCTAAAAGGTATATAGAGTTGCTGGGGGCAGCTTTTCATCATTCGCTGACTTAGCTAACATTTTCTTGAACCATTTTCAGTTGCCTGTCCGGTATGATGCCGGGACTGAACTGTTGGCTACCTTTCGTCAGGATAGGGCAACACAAATTTCTGATCACATACAGGAATGGAGACGGAGAAAGAGGCTTATTAAAGCTGAAATCCCTCCATAATACCATCTTGAGTGGTTCTTGAAGTCTTTGGTACATGAGATCTCCACGGATGTCTGCATGTCAGTAGTATTTTTCGAGGAGCAAGCCATTTTTAGGGCCCAACAATTAGAGCTAATCTACTCTTAGTCTGGGATCCTATCAAAGTACTTTCCAGATGCTCCTGGATCTAAGGTCGATGTAGCTAAGCCGAAGCCAGGTCCCCACGCGGATGGCATTGTTGGGGTCAAGTAGACACAAATACGGTGAACTTGTTGAATCAATTGCAACAGTTGTCGTTACAAACTGCTTCTAACAACCAAGTCACATCGTCTAATCCTTCCACTTCCCAAACTTCTTCAATTAATGCTGTCCAATCGGATAATCCCAAAGGAAGTCAAAATTCCAATGGGAAAAAGAAAGGACGAGGTAAGAAAAAGAACCAGGATGGGAAGCCTGATGCAAACAAATCCGGCAATAATGCTGGTGGGGGTAGAAATGAGTCGAAAAGAAAGTTAAGTTTCCATGCAAGTTATGCGGTGGAGACCATTTAACTCATCTTTTCCCTAAGATTGAAGACGCTCAGCGCTTGTTAGGGCAGCAAGGGACTTCTAGTTCCCAAGCTGTGTTAACTAACCCTTTTCGACAAGGGCAGCAACTTCTTGCTCGCGCGAGTTCAAACCTCGGAACCTCCGCAGGGGGCAACCAGGAAGGGGAAAAATCTTCGAATGTTTTCATGATGGGTTCTAACGTCAATGTGGCTACCCGGTCACGTGATTACGGTGAAGCCGAAAATTCCAAGGATAAGGCTGTTCCCGGAAGTACCGACCTTCATATCGAGCGACCCTTTGTTGAGACTATACCACGGATGCCGAAAGGTTCCGCTAAACGCGCAAGGATTAATCCTAATGCTAGGGCAGCCCAGAATTACTCCATTATGGAGGCTCTGGCCCAGAGTCCATGCGCTATGTCCGCTTTAGAGGTTCTCCAGTCGTGTCTGGCTCAGAGAAGTGCTTTACTTTCCACAATAGGGGCAGTAGGTTCGGCTAATTCTTTAGTGGTCACTTTTGACATGTTAAATGTCAAAAAGTGACTCCCTCATCACATGGCTTTTCAGGTAAAGTCTACATACCGGAAATTCAATATTTTCCGAATTGTTATTGATGAGGGGGCTTCCACGTGCGTTATGTCGATGTCATGTTGGAAGGCTATCGGATCGCCTTCAGCCGTTCCTTCACCTACCATCTTGACTGCATTCGATGGCCATTCTCATAAGCTGCATGGGATTATCCCAGTCTTTCCTATATGTGTTGGGGGGAAGGTCGTTAATATTGAAGTGGAAGTCGTCGATGCTAACCTAGATTATAATCTCCTCCTAGGAAGGAACTGGGTATACAAAATGGACGTTGTTGTTCCGACTCTGTTTCATGTCATTTTCTTTCCTCATGAGGGGAAAATCGTAAAGGTGGATCAATTAGACTATTCTCCAGTTGATCCTCAAGCAACTTCCGACTCCACTGTTCCCTTAGTGGATAACCCTCGTCCGCCTACTGAGAATCTAGGAGTAGGGATGTATTCCTCGTTGATGGGTACCTTTGAGTTTCCTTCTCCTATAGCAAAAATCAATGCTATTTCATCATCTAGGGAGTTTTCTCGAGATGGGTTCTTTCGAACTCATTATTTTTCGGACCCCTGGACTTTGCCTTCACCTATGACCACATTAGTTGAAGGACAAGAGAATGGAATGGCATTCCCTATGTCTGCAGCTGAGCTTAGATATCAGTCTATTGTGAACTCTGCAGAAGACCATTCTACTCCCTTTCCGAAGAGGAATTAGATGGCGATGTGGCCCTCGCTTGGAGCCTTGACTCGGCCTCTACTTTGGACTGCTTGGATTTAGTCTTACCATCGGAAGAAGCAATTCTTGAAGAAATCATGGGTATAGATCGACCTTGGGAAGATTTTACACCATCGTTCATACTTTCTTCCTCCATTGCAAGAGGTCGAGTCTAGATTCTCCGAGCTCAGTTCTAGCGATGTTTGTATGGTGTTAAACCCTTTGGCTCCAGCACACGTTCGTGCCGAAGGTAACATGTCAGTGATTTCAAAAATAACACCTATAAACATCTCTAGGGACCCTAACACAATAGAGAATATCTTCATCGGAATTGAATGTTCCCCTAAAGAAATTCAAATATACACCGACTTATTTAAAGAATTTCGAGATGTATTTGCTTGGTATTATGAGGAAATGCCTAGCATTGATCCATCTATAGTTCAGCATGAGATCAAGACGTACGAAAACGCTAGACCTATCTGTCAGAGGCTTCGGCCGGTCAACCCTAGGAAAGCAGCAGCTATCAAAGCAGAAGTGGAGAAGCTGCTAAAGGCAGGTTTTATATACCCTGTTCCTCTTACTGATTGGGTTTCTAACCCAGTCCCTGTAGATAAGAAGCAAGGAACAATCCGAGTATGCATTGATTTCAGGGACCTAAACAAGGCTTGTCCTAAGGACAATTACCCCACACCATTTATTGATCAGCTTATCGACGAGTATGCGGGTAATGAGATTTTCTCCTTCATGGATGGATTCTCCGGTTATAATCAAATTTTGATCCATCCTAAAGACCAACATAAAACGGACTTCATATGTCCCTGGGGAACCTTTTCATATCGAAAGATTCCTTTTGGTCTTAAAAATGTTGGAGCTACCTTCCAGTGGGCCATGTCTTATGTTTTCCACAACATTAAGCATATCATCGAAGCATACTTAGATGATCTCGCTGCTCGTTCTCGGGAGAGAACTGATCATCCTAGTCACTTTCGAATGGTTTTCGAACGACGTCGTTTTTATAAAATCCGGTTGAATCCCAACAAATGCGTTTTCACGGTTACATCTGGTCAGTTGTTAGGGTTCATAGTGTCGAACGAAGGGATTCGTGTAGATCCCTTCAAGGTTGAGGCAATAGTTCGGTTGCCTCCCCCATCTTCAATACGTCAACTTCAGAGTCTTCAAGGGAAGGCTAACTTCTTACATCATTTTATAGAAAATTATGTCGAGATCACTAAAGGGTTCATGCGATTGTTACGTAAAGGAGTTCCATTTGTATGGGACGACTTTGCGCAATGATCGTTTGATGCTTTGAAAAAAGCATTAGTCTCTACCCCACTTTTGAGTCCACCGGATTATGGCAGAGACTTCCTTTTATATCTCGCAGCAGCAGAATCAACCATTGGTATGGTTCTAGTTCAGGAGTAGGATGCTCTCACCGAGCACGTGATTTATTATTTAGGCCGAGGCTTAATAGGCCCTGAACTTTGCTATTCCCCGGTAGAGAAATTAGCCTTGGCAGCTGTACATGCTATCCAGTGGCTCCATCATTACATCTTTCTATGCAAAAATTTTGTCTTAGCGACAGTCAATCCATTCCAATTTTTCCTCAGTAGGCGAGCGATTGGGGGCAAATATAACATATGGATAGTCATTTTTCAAGAATTCGATCTCGAATTCTTGTCAGCTAAGTCTAAGAAATCCATGGTTTTTGTGGAGTTAATTTTTGAGCTGCCTTATGGAGAGGACACGATTTATGAGGAAAGTTTTCCCGACGAACATTTATTCCTCATCTCTTCACTTGACCCTTGGTATGGAGATATCATTGTATATCTCCAGACTTCGAAGTTTCCCTCTACTTTTTCTGAGCATGAACATCGTAAATTATGTCACCTGGCTAAGAACTATGTTATCATTGGTGATACCTTATACTGACGAGGGGTTGATTCAATCCTTCAGCACTGTTTGACCTTGGAAGAAGTAGAGTCTGTGCTTAATGATTGCCACAGTGGAGCTTGTGGTGGTCATCTATCAGGGCTTGCTACAGCCCAACGCATCTTACGTGCTGGCTATTTTTGGCCTTCACTTTTTAAAGACTGTGTGGAAGCGGTCAAACGTTGCCACCCTTGTCAAATCTTTACTCGAAAGATGCGTGCTCATCCAGCTCCGCTTTTTCCCATTGTCATGGTCGGTCCTTTTACTAAGTGGGGTATTGATTTTACAACTTGTAATCCGCCTTCAGCAGCGAATCACAAGTATATTATTGTGGCAGTAGACTTCTTTACGAAGTGGGCCGAAGCCATGCCCACTTATCAAAACGATAGTGACACGGCAGCTTTGTTTCTCTTCAATCAGGTTATCTCAAGGTTCGGTGTCCCGAGAGAGATTGTCACTGATCATGGCAGTCACTTTCAGAATCAACTTATGTCTGAATTGGTGTCTAAATTAGGTTTCCGTCAAGAGCATTCATCTCCTTATTATCCTCAGGCCAATGGATAGGTTGAGGCAGTCAATAAAACTCTTAAGATGATACTCCAATGGACAATCGATAAAAATCGGTCCAATTGGCACGTGATGTTGTATTCGTCTCTTTGGGCATACCGGACCTCCGTAAAGACTGCTACTAGTTTTACACCTTTTCAGTTAGTTTACGGGATGGAATCTATGTTTCCGATGGAATGTGAAATTCCGTCTCTCAAATTAGCTGTAGAGCTCCTCCCAGAGACTTCGAGTCTCGAAGAGCGCCTTCTTCACTTGGAACATCTCGATGAGTAGCGTCGAGATGCCGCCACGATGAATGAAGCCCATAAGAAAAGGGTAAAAACACAGTATGATAAATCTGTCCGTCCTCGAGTCTTTTCGGAAGGCGACCTTGTCTTGGTCTACAACCAAGATAAAGACGCCTTGGGGGTAGGAAAGTTTAAGCCCATGTGGTACGGTCCTTTCATTATCAAACGAGTTTTAGAAAAAGGGTCGTATGAGTTAGTCGACTTTGAAGGAAACAAGCTGGCAGAGCCCCGAAACGGGCTCTACCTATAAGAAGTACTTTGCTTGAGTAGAAATTAGGCAAATGGCTTCTTTGTATATTATGTATAGTTGTACATATATTATCGAGAGCTTCGTGATGTCAACGCTTTTTGGTCTACTGTTGCAGGTGTTCATGGATGACTTGGTCTATTTTCGGTTCGCCGATGGTGCTAGTCGGCACACTCGGAATCTCGCTTCCGCAGCTTGGGTACTTTATTATCCAACTGGTCAATTGATGGTATCAAGAGGCGTATGCATTGGTCCTGCTTCGAATAATATGGCTGAGTATACTACCGTTATTAATTTACTATCCGAGGCAATCTCTTATGGGGTTTACTCGTTAGTGGTGTATCTCGATTCCTAATTGATAGTGTCTCAATTAAATAACATTTATCGGGTAAGGGATCCATGTTTATATCGCCAGTATTTAAGAGTGAGGTTTTTGCAAAGATCATTTATTTATATTAATTATTTACATATTCCAAGATCTCATAATTGGTTAGCTGTTTCTATCGCTAATCAAGCATTAGGCTGGTACATCAATCATTCATCATAAAATCATAGCATCAAAAAGTCAAACTGTATATATATATATATATATCATCATAAAAGTTTCTCGAATGTACATATGTCTTCCAAAAATATACAAAATTGGGACTCAAATGCCCATAATCATATCCGACATATCTAATGCCCCAGCTCAGGATGAGCGGCCAAGTAGGTCACTATAGCATTAGCCACACGCCGAAAAGTGCGAACCCAGTCGCGTGGCATCCCAACCACGTGACGCTGCATATCTTCTGGGAGGTCCTCTATAGCAGCCATCGGTACTCGGCAGCTCAGTCTAGTCAAGTGTCGCTGGACGTTGTGTAGAGTCCTCTCCGTCTCAACAGCTGCCTCTTCGGCTCCTCGGCCGCGTCGCCTGTGCCGCGGAAGTCCATCTGGCCGCACTAGCCCAATATCTAGATCATGATCATCATATCAGTCATTTGAATCTCATCAAAAATATATATTTTTCAAATTGCATTATTATATTTGAAAAATCCAAAAAAATCATAAAATCAAAAAATTCTTACCGATTTCACCCCATGCTGCCTCTGGCGGTAATTCTAGGTCTGGATCCCCTCGGAAGTCCAGCCCAGAATAGGGGTAGTCGTCAACGGCGATGATTTGCTGATCCCACCAGGTGAATAAATCATCGTCGAAGGCAGTCCTAGGAACCTCCCCACCCCCCAGACGTTTCATCAAATCAGCCCACCGACCCATACGTGGATCACGTGGGGTGCTAATGGAAACTACTACCCTGGGCCGGAGTGCGGGAATCCTCTCGAAGAAAAAAGTGCACAAAATGGTCCCATAACCAAAATTCTTGGTCTGTCCCCTCTTGATGGAAGTGAGCTGGCTCTTCATGCTGGCCAGAAGAGGAGTACACCAGTCAAACACTGTGTTGAGACAATCCACTACCACACTCATATTGAGTCGTGACACCTGATGCAGTGAGGATGATCTGTTCACTCGTGCCCTGGTGAACAGGATGATCCTGAGTGATAAACTCTCCACATGTGCAATGGAGATCTGGCTCCCAACTTTCTTGGGATGCCTCGGGCAGTATATCTGTACATAGTCCTCGATAGTGAGGCTACTCCGC
>APFE030655237.1:1889-14675 GCA_000404065.3 Pinus taeda
GTCATACCATTAGAGCTGATTATCTTTCCTGGTTTCCCTGCAATACCCCTTAATTCAACTTCCTTTCCTTTTGTGGAAAATTTGATGAAAAGTTCTTGAACATTAAAAGCTATTGTACCTAAGGATTGTAGCCATTGGACTCCTAGTACAACATCAACACCTCCCATTGGAATGGAAAGCATTGGGCTAGTCAATACATATTCTCCCATGGATAGCTTGATATTATGGCACTTTCCAAAGAAATTTATTATTCCTCCATTTGCAACCATCACTGACACTCTGGTGCTGGATATAAGAAGCAATTCAATTCTTTTGCTACCTTACAATGAATAAAATTGTGGGTACTTCCTGAATCAATCAACACTATTACCTTTTTCTTCTTGATTGTCCTTCTATCTTGATGTTTTGAGGAGTGGTAATTCCCACCAATGCATTACAAGATATGGTCGGATTCATTTCTTCTTTATCTATGCTTTGTTCCTGGAGTATATCCTCTTCTTTTGTCCTTTCTTGCTACTTTTCTTCTTCCTCCTCACAATCTATGTAGAATAATTTCTTCTTAGCACACTTATGACCTTTAGTGTATTTGCTATAACAATTGTAACAAAGCCCTTTTGCTCTTTTTTCTTCCAATTGTTGTGGTGTCAACCTTATAGGTTGTGGAAGACTAGGGGCAACAACACTTCCGTCTTTATAGTTGTGAGTGGTATGCTTCCTAGTTGCCATAATTTTTCTTTCCATTTTTCTTGCTAACTGAATGCCTTCTCTAATGAATCAGGTTCCCAAAGGCAAACATCATGTTGGATATTATCCTTTAAAGACCCTATGAACACATCAATCCTATGCTCCTCTGGAATTTTTTTTACCCTTACGTTCAATTTTTGAAACTCCTCAATGTGCTCCATTATTGAACCCTTTTGTTTGAGACTTATCAATTGGCTAAAAAAAGTGTTGGTTTTTGTATCCTCATAATGTGCTATCAATTCTTCGGTAAAAATTTCCCAAGTGATAAATTTTTTATGAAAGCAAAGCCATTGATACCATAAAAAATAATTTGGTTCCAAATATAAAGTTGCAATACGTAACTTTTGTGTGTTTTTCACATTATTGAGATAAAAAAATTGCTCCATCTGTAATATCCATGTTGCGGGATCCTTGCCATTAAAATTGCTCATATCGATTTTTGGAATATGGTGGGTCTTCGGTCCAACATTAGAGTCTATGAAATCATGATTAACATTTCTTTTGTTCTCATAATGAGTTTCATTTACTACCCTTTCACCATTAGTAAGCATCTCTTGTAGAAACTTTGTTAAACCTGTCTTCAAATCTGTCTTCAAATCTTCCATGCCTGTCTTCAAATCTTCCATGTTTGTCTTCAAATCTATCTTCAAATCATCCATCTTAGCTTCCACGTCAATCATATTAGCTTCTACGCCTTTCTTTAAACAGTCCATCTTAACTTCTATGCCTTTCTTTAAACCATCCATCTTAGCTTCTACATCTTTCTTTAAACCATCCATCTTAGATTTTGTTCCTTTTTGTGCAAGGGACAGTTGTTGCACTTGTTCTTGTAATTTTGATATATCATGTTGCATGTCTTCCTCTTCTTCAAGAGTCATGCTAGAGCTTTTAGGTTCCTTACTAGGTGTTTGCATTTTCTTTCCTCGGGGCATTAGTTACCGATAATAATGCTCTACTATGCCCTTTGAATTCCTTCAAAATAAATTTCAAACCAATCTTAAGCAAAAATTTAAAAGAATCTACACACCTTTTTTCACTTTGTAGGAGCTCGATATTGCCTCTGATGTATCTCTCTACATTCAAATCATCTAGTTCTAAAATTGTGACTTGTAATAGCCCTCCATGTCCTCTTTGCAATGCCACCAGTCTAAACCAAATTGGATTCTCCAAGGAAGAGTTATGCGAATCTCCCACAGTGACCTGATTATAGACTAGTTTAGTAGAGTGAACTTGTATGACGTGCCACGAGTCACTGTTTCAACCTTTGGCTCTAAAACTATATATACAAGAAACTACAGTCCATCCTCTTTCTATACCTTCTTAAAAAACTTCAATCCGATGCTCAGAGAGAAAGTTATGACGATTTTCCCTAGGTCACCTGTTTGGAATGTAGTTCAAGAGTTTGCAAAAAGACCAACTTCCTCAGATCATATCTCCACAAATATAGTGCAAAAAGCTCTGAAATTCGGTCCCGAGCTTCAACGCGATGTCTTCTCAAATGAGTTTTTTTTTTCTCTTTTGAAATGTCGCAAAAAAAGTGTTATAGCGAAAATTCCACGATGACCTGTTGGGAGCAGTGAAACCCTAGAATCCAAAGCTTTGATGTCAAATGTTATGAAACAAGCTCAAGAAAAAGATAGAAAAGATAGATCAACGCCTTAAAATTCAGACTCTTTAAGGGGGAAACCTCCTTTACATTACATAAATGAACAATTCTTGGATGATACAAATGACAAAACCTCCTTTCTATATATAGGAGTCTAAGGAGTCACAATATAATCCAGCCGACCTAACAATAATAATATAAAGCCACAAAAATAACAATAGAGGGATTATATGGGGCACAGTAATAACAATACGGGGATAATA
Organism: Pinus taeda; assembly: GCA_000404065.3. Lineage (NCBI taxonomy): Eukaryota > Viridiplantae > Streptophyta > Pinopsida > Pinales > Pinaceae > Pinus > Pinus taeda. The sequence continues at coordinate 4,503 of APFE030655237.1, forward strand.
GGGGCACAACAATATTAATAAGGGGTAGAATTACAGTAGTAATGGGGTAATCACTAGTATTATAGGGACCCAACATATATCTTTTGGGATCCTTTCATTAATATGCATACCTTGCCACTTTCATCATCCTTGTACTTCGCTGCCAACATGTTATTCCTTCACTCATTCGGTCAAAGGCAACCTATTATTTGAAAGGGGGATGAGGAACAACCTCTAGTGTACTTATGCATGCATGTTAGCTCTTTATTTCATTTTGCAGGGCAATACGACATTCCATGATTACGTAATATGTTGTAGAATAGCAAGTCCTAGATAATGGTATTTATGTTTGTAAAGTATCATCTGATATAACCATTATAACAACTTGTTGTTCCATCACAGGGATTTGTCTATTGCTATGATATCTCTACTATACTAGCTGTTTGTAGAATTCACGCAATATGGGAGGAAGAACAGTGCACAAGGAGCCGCTAATACTGGCTTTTTTGATGTAGCCAGAGAAATTTTAGCCCGAGCGGGGTGGATAGCATACTTCACGTGATTTTAGCCACCCAACAAAGAAATTGCAAGGGAATTCCTACAAAATTTAAAAAATGAACAACCCATGGTAAGAGGCAGGAAAATCATAGTATCAAATGTTGTGATAGCAGAAGTATCCGGTTGCCAGCTGAAGGACCCATATGGGCTAACAAATGATTGAAATTGCATGATGCCATCGAAGTCTTTAAGGATGAAGGACAAGAGATGATCATCAAAGGCAAAGGCGTTCGACCATCATCCCTTAGAGAACCATGGGGAGAACTAGCGAGAGTCTTCAATAATTACATCACATGTGATAGGCAAAAAGGTATGGTAAGGCTGGATCAATTTAAACTCTTAGCAGTCCTGAAACAAAAGTGTTCTGTGAATTTACCTCCATATTTGAATTTTCTACTGCATGACACTTTTGCAAGGATAAGGAAGTCCTAACACATAGAGACCGTAGTAAGCCACCACTATTTGATTAGGCTGATAGTTAGCTGCAACCTCCCCAGCAGCAATCAAGTTGGGAGGAATTAATATTTTCTATTGACAGGGGTTTAGCTCTGCCTGCACCTAAACCTATTCCGAAAAGGAAGAGGCCTACCCTTATAGCAAACATTCCCAAAAAGTGCAGACATTCCACTAGGCTGTGGACAAACTTAGGAGCAACCAAAAATTCCCAGGGTAGTAGCAGCCAGCCCATAGAACTATCCAGTCCAGGAAGTGAGTAGTATTTCCAGTTAAAAGGACAAGATGACCGTGAATTAAACCATGAGGAAGAAACAGGGCATTCTAGAGACGAGGAAAGAAATAAATGAAGACTCCCCTCAGAATCAAATACAAGTCCCCCAAGAGATTTATTACACGATATTGAATTGGCCCAGATCCTAGCCAATATGGATCATTTCATACAGCTTGAAAGCCTGCTCAATTTTTATTTGGGAGCAACCTAATCTTTATAGAACTCTGGGCATGATAGAATTATATCAGAAAATACAAGCCACGAAGCACAACATGCACAATGGCCATTCAAGAAGAGGTGAACCAACCCGGTGACATGCCTCCATGAGAAACCAGCCAAGCAGGCCTAAACGCGGAGAATATAGGCGAAACGGAAGAAGTAGAAATAAGCTAGGAAGACGATTACCAATGTGGGGACATAGTTCTTTTAGAATAGAGCCAAGATGAGCAACTGGGCTCACTAGGAGCAGAAACTATTAATAGAATAGTTGCTCTTTCGAAGAAGTATAGAGCCAAAACTTAAAAGTTTAGGAAGGAACAACAAAGGCTTTGGAAAATGGTAAAAAGGCTCAAGAGAAAGATAAAAGAAATATCAGTGGGGAAGGTTCCAGGCAAAACCCCAGAGACAGTAAATGCGGTAGTTCAAACTGAATTATATGAAAGAAGAGCTACAGGGACTCAAACAGAGCCCATACTCACTCAACCTATTAAGGAACAACATGTAATTCTTGTATAAGTAGCCACCCAGACAGAGGTGGTACCCTCTTATAACTAGCTATTCAGACAGAGATGGTACCCTCCTGTAGCATGGCCACCCAGACGGAGGTTGGGACCTCCCATTATAGAGGAACACAGACAGTAGGCATTCATTCTCATAATAGAAGTACTCAAACAACCATTCAAGCCAAATATATCACGATAAGCAATGACCCCAGTATATTGAATCTTCAAGAAGATTTAGCACATGTTCAGCTTGTTGTAGAACGGCTTGAACAAGAAACTGTCTCCCAGAAAAAATACAAAGAATTACAGAGGCAGCTTCGGGACATGAATACATCATAAAGCCAGACCTTTGACAAGTATCCAAAAGAAGAAGATAAAATTGAGAAAATGAATCTCAGATTAGAGAAGGTCATGAGTCAATCGGACAGTATCTCCTCATTATACACTGATGTTTTGGCATGCAGATCACTTGCCAATAATTATACCTTATTTTTTCTTGAAAGATACTTGAAGTTGAAAATCAAAGTAGTCAGAGTCGGAAAACCCATCAAATTAAAAACAATTACGGATTTTATAAATTGTTGCAAACAGCATGAGGTAAAAGTTCAAAGTTTGCTTTGTGAATTTTACTTACACAATTTTGTATTAGAGGAAGAGGTGGAAAAGAACCCCAACCCTTTTGTGGGGGACGTTCAATTCCAGGCCTTTATCTCATTTTTTGTCAATCAAATAAAGTGGTTCAAGGCTTATAATACGTTCTAAAGACAAGAGCATGGGCTGGATCTTTGGGTTAGAAGTGAACCTAAGCACCCTTTACAAATGTTGGCCAATCACAAGAGTCTAATGACAAGGGAAGGAGTAATTAAAATTTTGGGACCTATTCAGAAAGAGATTGTATGAAAGGGAGTAGAATACCTCCTCGCCATTCAAGAGAGCTCCTTAGCTGTAGCGAAGCTCAGGTGGACAATCTCCACCAGTAATGTACAGAATAGAGAGCCTTTTACTTATAAAAAAATTAAGCTAGCTGCAGACCGTTTTGTTACATATAACAATCTCATTTTGAGAGAAGGTCCTTATTGGCTCGGATGTCTGTTCTGTAGCCCTATCATTTGGTATCCTGCTGAAGGTTATCAGGTTATAAACGAATTGCCTGAAGGACAGACAAGGCCCATCTTTGAGCTCTTGGCCAAGAACCATGGTTTTAGACCACTTCACAACATTTCTTCTCCAGCTTATTCTTTAACTTCTCTACATACAAATTACCTGCTTTTCATGAGGCCATGAAATAGGGTAAGCAAGGGAGTATGTTGAGTCACGAAAATGGTATGTGTTTACTATTAATCTCATCATCCTTTTCCTTTACTCTTATCTTTTCTATATCCTAATGCTGTAATATACTGAAAAATTTTGGTAAGAAATGAAGAAATTATCTGCAGTTACGATTTATCTAATTATTAACATTCTTTATGCTGTAAGACAAAAAAAAGGACAATTGCTATTTCCTAATGAAGGAACAAACAAATCAACAAGAAAAGAGAAGAACATGGCAGTTCTGGATAAGGTCAAAGGCAAAGCAAAATGATTAGCATGAGAAAGGAAAGGATGTCTAAAGTTAGAAATTTATTGTGAATCCCTCAGGATTGAGAGATCCTGGGGGATTGCATTTACCATTTATCTTTCACCCTTTCTGATTATAAAAGGAGATGGTTGTAAGGAGAAAGGGGATGAATCTCTGTTATTATTGAATTTGTAATTTTAATTATAGACTCTCACTGTTGAGAGAACATGGTTATATTGAAATGCTACTTTCATTCGATGATTAATACATAAGTGAAGTTTTTGTTCCCTCAACTTCTCTAAAGTAACTTAGCAGTGTTGGCTGGCGGCTAAGGCCCCGGCCACTCATGGATTCAACTTCTTTCTTTGTGTCATATATTTCCAGTTCTCGCAAGTGTGATGGTTCGATAGTATTCTTTCTTTCTATGATTTTATCTCCTTCACTATTTATTATTTTCTGGTGTTGACAAAATAGCTTTACTGTATCTAACTTACAGTATTGTCGTTGATTTAGTTTATTTTCATTTCGGATTGAATTACTTAGATAAATATTCCGCTTGATTTACTCAACTGTAAAGAGTATTAACTATCATTGTTGAACTCTTAGATTGATATCATTGTTGTTTAGATTATTTACTGAAGAGTGATTTTGATTTAGATTAAATCAGTTCAAAAGAGATGAGTTATTGCTACTATACTCTCAGCTGATGCCATTGCTAGTTGAATTGCTTGAGTAATAATTGATTATGATTTCGGTAGAAGATTGAGTCTTGAAGCTTAGTTTTTATATTCCCTCTAATGATTGTTGTTGGAATTTATTAGATGCATCCATTTACTCTTGTATTTAAAGATCTATACTGCAATTTAGGAAACATTACTCTTTGAATTAAATAGCAGCCACATACTGTGTACACTCTTGAAATAAGAAGACTTGCCTAGATTGATAATTAATGTGAGGATAATTAGGAGTTTCAAAAGGCACCTATTACCAACCAACACATAGTTGATGGATACACATTATGTTGGATACATGGATGATTACTTAAGTTTCATAATGACAAATATCATTGTCTAGCCAAGAGAATGGTGTTATTGTAGGTCTCATGAGGACATAGGAATTTGAAGACATGGATATTCAGAGACATGGCTTACTCAGTCACATAATGATCATGACTTCTTACCTTATGATGATAGGTTGATACTCACACATGTTGATTATCGCGGTTAATGCTTATCAGATGTGAGATGTTTCCTACTAATGATACATGGTTGATATATTGAGGTTTCATGTGCAAAGATCATGAAATTATTGTTGATGATGTTATAATCATAGATAATGACTATGGTGTTTTCACATACATATGATATGATGTGAATGATTATGTGTTACTGCTTGGAGATATGACATATGCTTAGTTGATTCATGGAAGGTTATGATAAGGCTCTTCGTAATAAGGAAACAAAGCAAGTTGATCTTGATGAGATCAAGAGGATGATTTGATATCTATATACGACATAATCTATCACAGGTTGATGATATTTACTTTCTCATATCTTCACAACTGATGATGGAGATGTACAGTTTGCAAGTCTGGATGTTGCTAACAGATGCTTATGATGCAAATCATATATCGTGTATGATATTTTTGGATGAATATCGTGGTCTTGTTTAGAACTTTGGTCTTTGTTATAAAGTTCATGTATATCAATCAATGAAAAGGTCATATAAAGGCCCACAATGTAATAATATGTCTCTATCTGTCATAGTCATTTAATGAGTCCTTTTGGTCATATAATGTAATTTATACCCCCACTATGCATGGGAAGGATGATGTAATATTGATTGTATTTCTGTCATTTATAAACAATTGGTATATCCCCATTTGGTTGGGTCGATGAGTCAAATTTGGTGTATCCCCACTTGATTGGGAGATTGATGTATGTATGAGTCATTGGTGATAGGAAGGTCAAACTCACATAGTTGAGATATAAAGTAATGTTATTATTTTGGAAAATATTCTTTTTAGACTCTGCATGTGCTCAAGGGGAGCATGGATGGTTAGTGCATCACATGTATAATGATATCAGAACATGCACAAAGAGGGAGTTTAATCAGAGAATTCAACATGTGCCTAGGGGGACCATGATCATATTCAACTTTTCAGATATGAAGAGTATCTTGCTTTTCCCTTTGCCCTTGATGTCAAAGGGGGAGAGAATTTTGGTGTTTCTTGTGATCTCTAATAGTTTCTACAGCTAGCAGAAATCAACACCATCATGGTTGCCATCAAGTCCAAAGTGGGAGATTGTTCGCAATGTGATACAAGTGTTTTGCTTCATCGAAACTCACTCGCAGGTCAACTCAGTTTTGGTAGAAGGCAACTCACAGTGTAACAAGTCTATTCAGAGGTAACAGGGCATTAGTACAAAAGAACAGGAAGATGGAACTAAGGTCTACTAATCAGAATAAAGAAGGTAAAGAAAAGATTGATGAAAAGAAACTTAAGAAGTATATGTAGGTCCACTTAGTCAAAACAGTGTATACACATAGGTTAATTAAAAAAAAGGAGCATATATGTATACACGCACTTTCACAGGAGGAAAAGTGCACACATGTTGGAAAACCAAGGTTTCGGTCTGAGGTATTTAGTCCAAGGTATTTGGTCCAAGGTATTTGTCCTAAGTAGTTTTGGTCCAAGGTATTGAGAAAGGCCTAAAACTATATAAGGAGGAGAAGATCATTATACCATTGTGTGCAAGTATTGAATATCTTATGAAGTGTTAGATCAAATATGTAGGTGATGGGTTTTTGATGCTTTGCTTGATCTGAACTAAGGATGCAGTTATGTTATTGATGATGGAGGATGGATTAGGATCATAAGGCCTAAAATGAATTATCGTTATGTGATCTAATAATGGATGGGCTAGATCTGATTGCTAACACATGTGTTATCCTTTATAGGTGATGATCTGTGTATGTCTAAAGTCGGGAATTGCTACAAAGTTATAAGTAAGTATTTTCATATTTATACACTAGTTCTCTTTGGCAAAGCTCCATATACAAGTTAGTTTGGCTCTTCCAAGTAGTGTATGAAAAAGAAAAGCTTGATGTTCAAGGATGACTAGTCTATCAGATTAGTTTTTTTGTTTTAATGTTGTCTGTCAATGAAGTCTTCTTAGATCTGAAAGTAAAACTGAATGCATCAAGAGTTTGTGTCTCATTGATTAATTGATTGAGAAAGAAGGGTGATCCTTGTTGCTATCTATTTAGAACTATGTAATATGACAATAGATCTTTAGAATGTCACTGATTGGTACAATTTATGGTTGAGAGGTTTTATGATTCAGTATCTTTATAGGTATACGTAGGTTGGGCAAAAGGAAGTAGTGTATACATGCAAGTTTGCTTCATTAAAGGAGCATATACATTCTGACACATGACTTTTGAGGTTACAATTAGTTCTGGTTGTTGATGCAGTGTTGTGGGTTCAGATCTGTGTACTAGTTATAGTGAACTGTCTATTCGAGTTGATTGGTTGAACTTAGTTAAGTTTAAATGAATGGTTGATTCAGTTGTGTCAGACATTCAGAGTTTTCAGTGATTGATTGTTTAAGTTATATCAGAGATTGATGATTGGGTTTCAATTATATCAGAGATTGATTGGTTTTTAATGATTGGTTGATAGTCTAGATCTCAATACTGATGCATGTTTTATTGTGTAAATGTTATTATCTTGTTATCATTGAAGTCTGGAATAGTTGTGAAGTTTTAAGTTAGTATTTGCAGATCTATACGCTGGTTTGCTTTGGTAAAAGCACATATAAACGTTGGTTCAACACATCAAAGTACCATATACATTATGAAATATGATTTTTGAAGTTGCAGTTGGTTCTGATTATTGATACGAAGTTTTGGGTTATGCTTTGTGTTTTGGTGATTGTATTCTAGTGACATTATTCTGAATGTTCATATTGATTGATTGTGATTTGCTTCAGTGATGATGGGTTGTTAGTGATTCCATTATGGTTGATTCAGAGAGTGATGATTGAGTTTCAGTGATTAGTTGATGCAGATGTATTTGATGGTAGTATTGCAGTTATGGTTTTGAGCTTTAATGTTGTTGATGGGTCCAGTATGAAAATTAGATGAAGCGTGGCCTTCAGATTGTGGTGTTGTATTCCAAGAGTATCAAGTCTGAAAATTTATGAAACGTGGTACCTGGAGGAAGAGATAAGGTCATACCCTTATGTAATCTGGCACCTATGTACTGGTAGACATTTCAGCTAGTACAATAGCCAGGGGGTTGGAGCTCTATTCTTGTAACAGTTGGAAAAAAAGTGAAGGTTGGAGCCTTCTCGCGCCTACGTACTAGTAAACATATTGGATATTACAAGAGATAGGGGGTTGTATCTCCTTTTCAGTAGAAGTTGGAGAACAAGAGAAGGTTGTAGCCTTTTGTAGGTTGGTGCTTGCATATTGGTATAACTATGCACTAGTACAAGATTGTAAACAATTTTTCTTATTACTAAAAGAAGATAGACACAACAGAAGCAGGTGGTTTTCACCCACATTGGGTTTCCACCTTAAATCTTGGTGTTCATGTGTGTTGCTTATGTGTGATGGTTTATTCTGTTATTACTACACATGGTTATGATTTAATGTTTAATAAAGTACTGATGCACTGATTAAAGATCAACATATGATGAATTAACTAATTCTTAAGTTCACTAGATATATGCTGGTTGCATTAAGAATAGTTGCATGCACATGCGAGTTCCATTCACTGAAGTATCATATATAAATCTGATTATGCAAATGAAAAAGTTATTTATTTGTAAATACTTATTCACCCCCCCTCTCAATATTATTTACAACAATTGGTATCAGAGAAGGTCATTTGGAAGAAGCTTGATCCCTTGAAGGAGATCCATAGAAACAATGGGAAAGAAGCTAAAGAGGAAAGCACCTCAAAAGAAGAAGGCATCTCAAAGGAACCGTGACATTGGGAGAGACGATCAGTGATTATGTAGAAGAAACTCTTCAGATTCAAAATCACCTCAAAATGAAGATGAACAAGCAAAAGAACTATCAGGTATGAATTTGTTATCCTCTGGTGATACATTTATCTATTCAGTTGAAGATAATGAAAGTGATAGTGAAACAACTAAATTTGTTCTTTTGGGTGAAAGAGAAAGAAATAAAATAGAGGTAGAATTTAAAAGGCTCTCAGATATAATTAGAGATCAAAAGGATCTAATTGATAAAAGGGAATGTTCCTAGAAAGAAGAAGTTATGAGATTAAAACATCAGTTGGAGGAAGGAAACAAGGTAAGGAAGTAGTACAAGGAAAAGTAAGATCAATGCCAAAAGCTTCAGGATGAAGTGACATCATTAAATATAGATCCAGTTACTATGAAAGTCTTGAAGTTAAGATCCTCTCTGTAAAAGAAGATCTTGGAAAATCAAATAAGAAGAATGAAGAACTACTCCAATCATTTGAAGAACAAGAAAACAAAGTTCTCGAATTAAGGCAACAAGTGGAAGAAGGAAGAAAAGCTAAAGAAATCATGAAGAAGTAGTATCTTGAAAAGGAAGAGAAATATCAGGTTAACGTAAATATCCTAAAAGGTAAATTGGAAGAAAAGGATAAAATTTTACGATTTCAAGATGGTACTAAGATTTTGGATAATATTCTTAGTAGTCTAAGGTCTCCTATCATCAAATCTGGTCTTGGTTTTCATGAAACCATTGAGGTTGAATCTAGTTCACAACATGAGGCATGGAATTCTAATGGAAAATTTGAAATTCTCAAGAAGGGGATAAGAATTCAACCCCATCAACAACCAAGGAAAGTAAAACTTCAAAGGAAATCATTTACTCCTAACCATGGAAGTGATAATCAGTTCTTTCCTCTGATGAACAATGTTGAATGTTTTATATGTCATAATTTTGGACATTTTGCAGTGAGATGCAGAAGTAGAATGGTTCAAGACCATCACACAGAAAGATAATCTACTTCCAGGTACTTTAAGCGATATTGCTTTTCTTGCAATATGTTTGGTCACAAAGCCATTGAATACTATAGAAGGAATATTAAGCATGTAAGATGTTATGCATGTAACAAGTTTGTACATAAAGAAAAGGAATGCAAGAGAAAATTTTGTGCACCATGTTAGTGCTCAAATCTACCTTAGGCTGAAATAAGGTAAGACTCAAGGCTACATCAAACCACACTCAGCCTCGTAGCTAGCCCTACGAGGACAGGAGAGGGCTCTCTCCGGATCAATCTCGGCAAAATATAATCAATGAGGTTGAGATGACTGAATGGATGACTAATTTTAGGCTAGGTATGAAGTACAAAGACTTTGGAATTGAGTTTTTGAGGTTTTGTTGAATTCAAGGGAAAGGTAATTTTGGGTGCGGGGATGAGGCACAGCTTTTGCAGAGGTCTACTTGGGGCAAGATAGGCGATTGTTTTGATGCCATTGAAGTGACTGAATGGATAGATCTGATTGGTGAGAGGTGAAGGAGAGAAAGAAACTTTCAAGGATTCTCCCTAAACAGATGAAAACATGGAAAATTAAACAAATTTAAAGGCAGAGCATAGCAAATTTATGGATTCTACCTTA
>APFE030655238.1:0-15646 GCA_000404065.3 Pinus taeda
ATTATGTCCACCTGTCTTGACCTGGTTGAATCTTAATAGCTTCAGCTGATGTCGTGCATACCTTGTAAACATTCACTTTTGAAAATTCCCGCTCATATTCAAAACTGGTCAATTTAGATTGGATTGTTTCAGTCATAAGGTCTACTAGAGTGTTTCACTGTTCTCTACAGGAGCACTGCTGACATGTGAAAAGTTCTTCCATTGAACAGTTTCAAACCATATACTATCTTGCTCTTCTAGTCCTTGCTACTTAGGAAGCCCTTCCAACAGAGATACCACAGGTTGAAATGACATATTGATAACATCAAGATTAAGGCCAATAGTATCCACCCAAACTCTGTGACTTTGGACAATATCATCACCTACAGCAGTTTCGTAGCGCGCTACGAAACTGCTGAATTATTTGAAACAGCTTGCTTTTGACCCAAGATCTTTATCACCCAAACATTTGATTGCCAAAAACTCCCTTACCTTACCCTTTTCCTTTGAAATATTTTCAGTGATAACACAGTGGAAGAAGTATATCAGAAGCCTCCAACCTTGATTACTAGAGATCAAAAGATGGAATTTATATGAAATGCTAAAGTTAGGAATGCTTTGCTTGTTGGCCTACCTGAATCAGATCTAGTCAAGGTTATGGATTTTTCTACTGAAAAGCTATTTGGGACAAGATGAGTAACTGCTATGAAGGTGACAACAAAGTAAAGAAGGCCAAACGTCAAGGTTTTAGAATGCAATTTGAGTCTTTGAAGATGCATGATGATGAAGATATTGCTAAATATTTTCTAAGAGTTGACGAGGTTGTGAACACTATAAGAGGTCTTGATGAAAAGTTAGAAGAGCTAGTAGTAGTTCAAAAGTGTTGAGATCTCTCCCTGAGAGATTTAATATCAAGGTTTCAGCCATTGAGGGGATGACAGATCTAAAGGTTGTCACATTGGATCAACTACTTGGTACTCTTACTGCCTATAAGCCAACAACAAAGGAGTCAGCCTTCAAATCAGATAAGAAGTCCAAGGAAGAAAATGATGATTCATGTTGTGAATCTGATGGAGAGGCAGTTAAGTTTGTGAGGAAGGCTTAAGAGAGGCTCGGGCAAGTACAAAAGTAAGCTACCTCTTAAGTGCTTTAACTATGGTAAAGTTGGTCACTATTCTTCCAAGTGTCTTGAAACCAAGAAGAAAGCATATGACCCTAGAGAGAAGTTTAGGAAAGTGCAAAATTATAGAAAGAAGGCTAAAAAGAAAAGCTTCTACACCCAAGATGCCAACTCCTCTGAAAGTGAAGGCAGCTAATCTTCGTATGAGGGAAGAGATAATGAAAGTGCAAAGGAATTTATGCTTGTGGATATAGTTAATCTGGAAGTAGAAGTTGTTGATTTTGATGGAGAAGTGGTCGAGGTCGACTTAGAAAGTGAGTTGGTCAGTGCTCTTGAAGAGATACATAGACTGAGAAAGAAAAATAAAGCTCAGAAAGAATTGTTGATTAAAGGTAGTTTAAGATATTGAACCTTTGTTCCTACAAATTGAAGAATGTAAGAAGATATTGATTTCTGGTAACATCGAATGTGCTCTAAGCCTCAAAATTTGCAGGGAGGCTTGGACACATGTATTCCACAATGCTCAGAAATCGTTTGGGAAATTCCACCAGGAGATAGTTTTATTAAAATAATTAATTATTTTTAATGGAGGCCTAAGTCTAAACTTAGGGAATTAAAATAATTAAAGGGTATTGATATAATTGTGGGTGAAACTTCTAGAAGAAGATGGGGATCAAGCCAAAATGATCTAAGCCATTGATTAGAACTTAGTCTAGGTCATTGGTTCTCAACAGAAGGATTATAAGAGGAAGCTTGATGGGCATTTGGAAATCACATCGAGTGGGAGATTAGAGATCGAATTTCTGAAGAGAGCAACGCAACAGTTGTTAGTGAGTTTCGAAGTGATTTCTTGCAGTGAGGAGTGGGGATAGTTTCGGTTGGAGATTTCTCCTGATCCAGGAATACTCAGTAGAGGAGGCAGAGAGAGATCTAGGAGAGGCAGCACAGAGGCTACGCTGGATAGTGTAGGCTGACGTAGAGCCTTGAGGAGATCCTTATTTTTGTTGGAGAGGTTGATTTCTGAAGTCAGAAGCCGGGGTGTGAGACTGAGAGGAAAAAATCGAAGTCTCAGAGGCAAATCGATCAGTAGAAGGAGTGACGTTGTCCCTAGAAGATGGGACGTCGGGCCTACGCAGTGACTACACAGAGCTAGCGCAAAGGAAGCAAGGGACAAGCCATTCTGTAGTTGGATCAATTGGGATCGGCAGTGATAGTGTGAGGTATTTCTCACTAATCTTCTGTCAATGATATTCTCTATACTGGATAGCCAACAAGGCGTCCAGAGATTGTATTAAGAAAACCACTGCTTAATAATACAAACCCTCAGCTGCTACACTAGTTTTCGCACACTGGGTCTTTCCGAGGACAATTGTCCAAAAATAACTATGTATATGTGTGTGATGTTTATTTCTCTCATGTGCTGTATTTGGTTTTTGCGGTTTTTATTTGTGTAGGCTACAGTGTATTTAATTCGATATTTGTTGTAGCACACAACAAGTAAATTGGTTAATCGAATTAACAATTAAAAGAATTAACATCAGTTGCTGCAGTAGGAATTGGGTGAACGTTTTTTCACATGGTATCAGAGCACAGATCGTGAGAAGAAGAGCTTAGAAGCAAAAAGGAAGAGGAGTTTGAAATTACTGCACAGACATGAATTTGAATCCCCCGCAGGCAGCGCAGCCCTTTGGCCAAAAGGTCAAAATTTTGAGGAGAAATCGATTTCTCTGAGGAAGTCGACAAAGAAATTTGATCTCTAGATTGAATCTTTCCAAATGCAGAAGGGAGTAACGTATTTTTCCTTGCAGAGCAGATCTTCAGCTGGGATGCAGATATTTTGCAGCAGTTGCTGGCAGAATAGCGTTAGTGGGAGAGAGAGAGACATTGTTGAGGGAATTCTTCCTTAGAGGACTTCTAGCCAAGAAGTCTGATTTCTCAAGTGCTCAGGAGCAACAGAGAGGAGATGATCTGCTAACTCCAGCAGGGATTGCGTAGGATAGCTTGGTACTACATAGAGGAGAGAGGAGGAAGCTCGACAGTTTGTTGGTAGAGATGGCTGAGAAAATTCCTAAACTTGGAATCCCTATTGCAACAAACTGATCTTACTTCTCCTACTTGTTAATCCATACAATTTATTTACTGTGTTCTATGGTAAATATCGAAGTAAATACAACTGCAACATTCACTATTTAAAATAATATGCCGAAATAAGAAACTGAACACGAAAAAGATACAACACAATGACAGTTATTTTTTGACAAATGTCCCTGGAAAAACTCAATGCGGGAAAACAGGTGCAACAACTCTCAGGGTTTTATTATTAAGCAGTAGTAATTTCTGAATACAACTTCTGGATGCCTTCTCGACAATCTAGTTATATATAATATCACTGATAGAGAGATCTGTGAGATTACCTCACACTATCACTGGAAATCCTGGCTGATCCAGCCCCTGAATCACTACCCTTGATTGCATCTGGATGCCTCTGCACAGTGTCTACATCAACCCAGTGTCAAACCCTCTAGGGACAACGTCACTGCTCCAGCTGATCGATTTGCTACCTAGGAACTTCGATTTTTGCCTCTCAGTGTCACACCCTGGCTCCCAAATTCTAAAATCGATTAATTCAACAAATTTCCGAACTTCCTCTCGGTTTCTACGGTGCCTCTACGTCAGCCTACGCTACCTCTGTGTGGCCTTGCGTTGCTTTGCATCAACCCCTCTGGCTCAGTACTGCCACTACTGGATGTCCCTCTGCCTTCTCTCCGAGTATTCTCCGACCGGGAAATATTTCCCTTTGGATACTATCCTTGCCCTCACTACAGAATCTCACTTCGAATTTCTCACCGGCAGCTGCTCTTCTTCAGAAATTCGATCTTCTGAACTCTCTGTGTGTGTTCTCCAAGTGCCCATCAAGCCTTCTCTTATAATCCTCTCGTTGATCAATCAACAGCCCATATTAGATCCTAATCAATGGCTAGGATCATATTGACTTGATCTCCTCATTCTTCTAGAAGTTTCATCCATAGTTTAGATTAATACCCTTTAATTATTTAATTTCCTAAGTTTAGACTTAGGGTCCCATTAAAAATAATTAATTATTTTAATAAAACTGTCTCCGGGTGGAATTTCCCAAAACGTATTCCAGGTATTGGAGAATGCATGTGTCTAAGCCTCCCTACAAAATTTGAGACTTAGAGTACATTTGATGCTACCAGAAATCAACACTCCCTCTTAGCGAGGAATGTGCTCTAACAATGCAACCTGCTGAAGCATCACTCTATTTTGTAGTATCTGCTTCTGCGTTGCTGATGTCCGACATCCTGTCCACCAACTACTGCGCAAATGCTTCATTTGTACTGTTGCTGACCCTGCCATTGTCAACACTGCATCCGTATTGCAACTCCCTCTTAATTTTGCATCCGTGCTGCTGTTGGTACTACCACTTCCAATTGCAACTGCACTGTTGCTACTACTACTACTGGTACTACCACTTCCAATTACATCTGCACTGTTGCTGCTACTGCATCAGCAATGGAAAAGCATCCCAAATTACTGAACTGGTGTTCAGTATGATGCATCTCGTTGTTGGAGTCTAATTGCTGCTAGTCTCTATGTTGACCCTCTGAAGCCTCTGCGTTGCTGCTGACCTTTGCTCTGTGCCATCTGCACTGCTGCCAACTCTGCTCTGCGTTGCTCAGTGTCTTGCGCTACTAGCCACTGCAACTGTCACTCCTACAATCCTTTGCATCAATTGGCCCAGTCGATCTTACTACCTCGGTTCTGGGCTCCCGTATTAAGGAATTGATCCATGAGGTGGGCTCCTCGAGGATCCTGCCCATCATTAGCTCTTTTGAACTACAACTCTAAATCATCCCACCTCCCTCCTAGAGGTATCTCGACTATCATGGCAAACTCATCCTCCTCGATCTTCGAGGTTGCAACCTTCAGATCATGCTTCTTGTCTTTTCCTTCTTCCTGAGAGGACACTGTGTAGCGTAGTGACCGAATTCACCGCACCTAAAGCATTTGATCTTCGAGACGTCCTTCCTCTGCCTTCGCTGTTCTTGCTATCCCTTGGATGTGAGGGCTGCATTCTCTTCCTCCTCCTTGGGCTTCGACCCACTGCTACTACTTCCGTCAAGTTTACACTTGACCAAGTCCCTCCACAGCTCCTCTTGGTTAAGAGCTGCCCACATTTCATCCCAGTTTGGCAAAGTCGCCCTTCCCAGGATGCTCTCGACAAAGACTTGCCAGTCCTCTGAGACTGAGTTGAGGGCCAGTCTAACCATCTCGAACCCTTGAGGTGTTGACCCCACAACTGCTAACTCATCTCGGGTCTCTTGAAGCTTTGTGAGGAACGGATCAATGCGTTCCCCCTTCTACATCTGCGTAGATCTCATCTTCTGCTCCAAATACATCTTCCGCTGCTTGGAAGATCCTTGATACAGCGTCGACGATGCATCCCACTTTCCTTAGCAGTGTTTTTGGCAGCGGTGTGACAGACTTTATGATCCTCCACTCCGTCAAGGATCATTCTTTTTGTCTTCACCATTTCTCCTTTGTACTTCTTGAGCGGATTTGGATCCACATGCACAACCACCACGCTATTGACATAGGCCTTGATAAAATTCTTATCTAGAAGGCATGACATCCTTGCCTTCCAAATCACATAGTTGGATGCCCCATCCAACCTGTCCTATTCTCTCAACCCACTGGCTGCAATCTCTACCAAATAGAAAGTCGAATGACCTCCTCTCTCCTCTGTGCAGCACTAGACTGGCCTATGCACTCCCTTCTAGAGGTTGTAGATCTTGTTAGTTTTTGGTAGCATCGGATGCACTCTAGCCATGAAAATCGGTGGAGAGTCTAAGGCACATGAGTTCTAAAGAACCCAGAAACCGTTTGGTGAAATTCCACCTGGATTGTATTTTATTAAAACAATCAATTTTTTAATGGGGTTCCTAAGTCTAAACTTATGAAAATTAAAATATTAATGGGTATTAGTAAAATTAAGGGTGAGAATGATCTAGAAGGCAAATCAAGTCATGTTTTAATCTTAGCCATTGATTAGAGACTTAATCTCGGTCGTTGAAGTCTCAATGAGAAAAGTATAAGAAGCAGGCTTGGGGTTCATTTAGAAATGCACACGGAGAGAACGAATTGATCTAGAGTTCGAAATTCCTGGGGCTAGGAAGTTGAGAAATTTGAACTAAATAATTAATTTGCAGCAGAGGGGCAGGGATAGTTCGGGAGTACTGACAGAGGGGGAGAAATGCCAGTGGAGGCAGCACAACAGCTAGAAGGACTAATGATGGGCCAATCTGGGCCCACGCAGGCTTGACATAGAGCTAGAAGGGCCAATGTAGAAGCAGAAGTTGCCTTGCATGCAGAAAGTTGGAACTGCCGGAACAACCGGCAAGGTTGATGCAGTGGGTAGAAGAGACAACGTAGAGCTGACACAGAGCCTGTAAGGTTGACGCAGGGCCTACATAGGGCCAACGTAGAAGTAGCCAGGCTTAGCTAGTTTTGCTACTAGATCGGTCGGAATCTGCCGGGTGAAGTGAGGTAAAACTCACTCAAATTTTTGCCATTGTATTTTCTCTGTCACTGGTTTTCTAGGAGGGCAACCAACATTGTATTCAAAGCTACTGCTTAATAATAGAAAACCCTCAGAGCTGTTGCACTGGTTTTCCTGCATTGGGTTTTCTGGGGACTATTTTGTCCAAAAGTAACTTTGTCCTATGTATCTTGTTCTTTGCTTAGTTTTCTGTTTCATG
Source organism: Pinus taeda (assembly GCA_000404065.3). Taxonomy (NCBI): domain Eukaryota; kingdom Viridiplantae; phylum Streptophyta; class Pinopsida; order Pinales; family Pinaceae; genus Pinus; species Pinus taeda. The sequence continues at coordinate 6,880 of APFE030655238.1, forward strand.
AAATCAAATATTTAAAGTAGTGTAGGTTGCAAAAGTAATTTGCTTTAGTATTCAGAGAACAACTTGATGAATGTATATTAAAAATCAAGTAGGTAAAGTAGATTCAGATTTGTTGTAGTAGGGGTTCCTTGAGGATTAGGAATTTTCACATGGTATCAGAGGGTTGATTTTGAAACAGGAAGAGCAAATCTAGTACTAAGAAGAGAGGCCAAAAGTTGCACTTGACAGTAATTCGAATCCCCTTGAAGGGATTGGGCAATCCTTGTCGGGAAGCATAATTTCCGAGGAAATCTCTCTCTGAGAGAGCCGACAAAGAGGTATGATTTCCAGCTCATTAGTTTGCAAAGGCAGAGGGAGTGACGCAGAGCCTCAGCGCAGTGCTTGAAGGGCACAGAATCTGTCGGGCAGAAATCCACCAGAAAAGAGCGAAGACACATAGAAGAGCAATTTTCTCCTCAGAGAACTTTTTTCCAAAAAGTTCAAATCTCTCACTTGCTAGGCAGCTAAGCAGTGATGAGCAGTGACTAAAGGAGTCAGTTTGATAGTTGGGTGAGATTTTATCGCATGGGCTCAGAGATCGGGACAGGTTGGAAGGAGCCTCCAACTATGTCATATGGAAGACCAAAATCTTAGTTGTTCTAAAAGAATACAATCTCGAAGCCTACATCAAGAGTATTGTGGTTGTTCCTACTGAAAATGATCAAAAGAAGAAGTACAAGGCCGAGCAGGGGAAGGCGAAGAGGCTCATTCTCGATGGATTTCGAGATCATGTGGTCTCACACTTGCAGGGCAAGGATACAGCCCGAGAGATGTGGGAAGCCTTGTCTTCATTGTATGAAGGCTCTTCCGAACAGTGGAAGATGTACCTAGAACAGAAGTTGCAACGAACATTGATGCAGAAGGGAGAAGGGGTTAACTCCTATCTTCAACATCTTCAGGACACCAGAGACCAGTTTGCTGCAGTGGGGTCCATTCGTAAGTCTACCGCGATGGTAAGGATAGCCCTGAATGGAGTATTGGATGAATACAAGTCTTCATCCAAAGTATATTAGGTAGGGAAAGACTGCCTTCATGGGAGGAGTTGTGGGCAGCCCTTCAATAGGAGGAATTAAGGAGGGACCTAGTAAAGGTCAACCTCCATGGAAATAGTGGGAGTGGCACAAAGACCAAGGAGGAGGAGGAGAACACAACTTTAGCATCAGAGGGATGGCAGAAGCAAAAACAAAAGAAAGACATTTCGAAGGTGAAATGTTTCAGATGTGGTGAGTTGGGCCACTTTGCATCCCAATGCCCTTTGAAGCAAAAGGATACAGATGAGAAACATGATCCTAAGGCTGCTCCAGCGAAGATTGACGAAGATGAGTTTGCCATGAGTGCCCACGCATCTCCGGGAGGGAAATAGGGTGATATTGAGTTGTAGTCAGCAGGACTACATGTGGGCAGAATCCTTGAGGAGTCCACCTCTTGGATCAATTTCTTGCTACGGGAGCCCAAGATTCAGCAGTAGCAAGATAGACTTAGTGTCAAATGATGCAGTGGATTGTTTGGAGGATAGATGCAGTAGCCGGAGACGAAAGACTGATCAGTGCAGAGCAAGGTTGACAACAGTGCAGTTGGCACAATGCAAAAGTCAGCAATAGCGCAGAAGATTCAGAGGGTGAGAGACTAGTAGCAGTCAGATTCCAATATTCATGGTATTATGTTGAACACAGTTAAGTTCAGTTAATTTTGGATTTTTTTAGTTGCTTCTCTTAGCAACTGAGTTGCAGTACGAATGCAGTGTTAGCAGTGGCAGTGCTAGCAGCATAGCAGATGTAACATTTGAGAGGGAGCTGTAGTACAAATGCAGCAGTGGCAGTGGTACAGTAGCAACAGTAGCACAGTGTTGGTCGGAGCAACAGTGCAGAAAGGAGGTGCTTCAGATACAGAGCAACATGCAGTTGCACATTGTTGCTAGAGCACTTTTCTTGCTACGATGGAGTGTTAGTTTTTGGTAGCATCGAATGTGATCTAGCCATGAAAATTGGTGGAGAGGGTAAGGCACACGAGTTCTAAAGAACCCAAAAACTGTGTGGTGAAATTCCCCCCCCGGATTGTATTTTATTAAAATACTTAATATTTTTAATGGGGTTCTTAAGTCTAAACTTAGGGAAATTAAAATATTAATCAAAATTTGGTGGAGAGGATAGAATACATGAGATCTCCAAGACCCAGAAATCGTTTCTGGAAATTCCACCTTGAAATGACTTAATTAGATTATTAACCAATTTTTTAATGTTTTCTAAGTCTAAACTTAAGAAAACTGGTTAATTAATTAGTATTAATTAAATCAAGGTGAAAATCATCTAGAAACTCACGCTGATTGATTCCAAGATTATCCTAGCCATTGATTAAGTTTTAATCTTGATCGTTGGTGCTCGAACAGTGGATTATAAGAGGAAGTCGACGTGCACTTGGAGAACACACTTGAGATCACTAGAAATTTGATTTCCTTGGCAGATAGATTTCCAGAGTAGCAACAGTCAGCTGCGAAAAAGCCAGAGATTGAAGCAGTGAGTGAGGGGTAGGGACAGTGAGTCCTGAGTAAGTTTTCCATATTCAGAGAGGCAGCAACAAGAGGGCCGAGTTATTCCCAGTGAGGCAATGCAGAGGAATGCCTAGTTGCTTCAGATTGGTAGTTCGATTTGTTGGAGAGAAAATCGTTCTCAATTCCAGAGGTCGGGCAGAGGTTCCATAGTGCTGGAGAGACGATTTCCTCAGTAGAGGTAGTCAGAACGACTTCATCAGAGACGGGTTGGAGGCTTGACATCATAGAGACTGCACAGAGCAGCACAGAGGCTGACACAAAGGGTCCAGGAGGCTGCATTTTTTGAAGGCAGGTTGTGTGAAAATTCCAAACTGGAATATTGGTGTTCAGCATAGAGCTTTCGAAAGGGGAGCTCACCCTTCTTTTGGTGGACTTTGAGTGCCACCCTAGGTGGGAGATTTGTGGAGTTCAGAGTGCATTGTACAACCATCTCCCTCAGTTAAATCAGGCTCCAGGAGGACGCAATAGAGGATCACATGCCACTCATTTCTATTGTTTTCTAGGAGGTGTTTACTGAGAGAAATTTTGCATAACTGCTCCAGGGGAAGACCAAGCTTTGTGAGGAGTTTTGGGGTCAGAGCTTGTTCCCTTGAGGCAGGCTGAATTTCTCTTCCTAGGGCCTGCACAGGAGCCAAATTCTGGGCACATGTGGGAGGTTGAGGAAAGGAGTTGGGGAGATAGATTGTGCCAGGAGTTTGAGGAAGTCATCCGGGGAGGGAGTTCAGCATTTTTGGAGTGATTGGAAGGCTGCTTAGTGAATTTCCAGACAGACTGTATTTTCCAACCAGATGAGGAGGACGTGGTATTTGGGGGTCAATTTTCGGAGGTCAAAGGTAGACCAAACTCTTTTTGGGTTTTGATGGGTTTATTGAGAGGAGTCCGGGGCTAATTTTGCAGAATTTTCTGAGCACCGGAGGTGGGTCGTTCAGCAATTTGTTTCCAGCACACAGTGTAGTTTCTCCAGGGCAGCACAGGACATATTTTGGGCAGCTCATTCTCTCATCTGGACGTTGTACTTACCAACCTGGGGCTTGTCTAGCTTGCCATTGGGGCAAGCCCAGGTGTACTCCTTTCATACCCCATTGCACTATTGCTCCAAATATATAATAAAATGGTTCAGCGGGATGGTGTTTTTGGAGATTTCATGGGTGTTTACTTATATTTCTGAATTTTGAGTATGCATGTCAATTTTTGCTTTGTTTATCACTGTTTTTCCTAATTAGGAATATTACATATCAATATAGTCCATTACATAGCTCAAAATTGGCTTTACAAAGAAATATGAGGCATGACAAAGTTCATTATACTTCTAGCCTAAAATAAAATTACATTACAAATACAATTTTCTCACATAGAGAGAACTGAAGATAAGTTAGTTCTGAAAGAAATCAGTTAAAGGTATATGTATTTCTAGTGCTTGTTAACTGCTTAGAGAAAGAAACATAAAACTCATGGGAAAAAACTCAATATGGAGATTAGAAAAACAGCAGGCCTGGTGCCTCGGCATTTCTATTTTGATTTGTTCTGCAGATTCAGCATGTTTGAATTTATTTCCTTCTTTTCTTTGAAGCACAACAACTAGATTATAGATTTTTGAATACGGGACTGGAAGGGAGAGAAATTTGTGTAATCTTTATTTTTGTAAACTTGCAATAACACCAGTATGAGCTCCATTGGTGGACATATCCACAGATGCACTAATGTTCTTTTCATCATCTCTACCTATGGGACATATGTTTTTGCAACAGTGCAGTCGATGGTCACACATCCCATTATTTTCTATTTCATTTTCTTTCAAAATCACCCATTTTAACTTTTTAATTTTTCTATGTAGTTTCTTCTAGAAAATTGGACAAATAGGCTGATGTCATCTTTTTGTGACAGAATATTCTGGGCCTCAAAACAGTTTGAAGGACAGACAATTGAAATTGAACCATGCTATGGAACTGCATTCTCAGTTGAGAAAATAGAGGATGATTTAGTGAAGGTGGGGAATATCATTGTTGAATTATCATCTTTGATGAGTTTTTATTTGAAGTACCTTGCTAGTTTTTCCTTTTTTATTTTTAGTGCTCAATGAGAAGAAAGCAGAAGAAAATGGGCTTCACTCGTTTTTTATCCTAACTTTGTTCCTCTTGTATGGAGAGTGAAGTACCTTTGGCATTAATGAAAATGTTGGTTTTATTTATCTATATTTATAGCCCATCTTGATTGTCTACTTGATGCAGCAATGGGCAGTTTCGCAACCAGATACAAGATTACGATTACCTTTACCAAATAGGTTTATACCTACAGACTTAACGCTCAAGAAACTGGAGGAAAAGGTTTTGAAAATGTAGCTTCATGACAAATTTACGATTTGTAGTGTTTCTCTTTGTTCTGGCAGGGCTCAGGACGGCTCTTTATAAAGGTGACTGCTTTGACTACAAATACCTAATTAGTTTCTTTGGCAATGACAAGCAGGTTGAACATCCTGTGTTGCTATGGAAATCTGAATTTTCAAGGTTATGGTATAAGCCAGATACAATGTTCTTTACACCAAAGGCTTACATCAAGCTGGATTTCAACTCTCCTGAATCAAACTTTTCACCAGAAGCAGAAGTTCTAACACACATTTTTACAATGTTATTGATGGATTACTTAAATGAATATGGTAAGTACTACTCTACTCCAGAACTTCTGAGAATTATCTATCTTGCTTTTGTTAGTTGATAGTTGGGAGATAGGAGTTCCAAGTTTAACTCAAATAGTTAGTAGTTTCAAGAGTAAATTATTAGTCAAAACTTAATGTGTCAGTCAAATTGTAAGGTATTGGCCTGTTCTAACATCTCAGTTAAGGGCTAGAAGGCAACTATAGAGTTCCTATTGGGGCTTTAACTATTGTGAAGCAGGGACATTGGATTGGAGCTTTTATGCTTAACAATAAAGTGGAACATGGAAATATATATCTGACATGTCAGATTGGATGTTTGTCATATGGAAATCTTAGATTGTCTATCATATTAACAGCCTCTGAGGTTATCTGTATTAAAATAGTGTTCTTCCTTGATTAATCTGAAGCCAAAGTTCTTGCTGGATAAACCTACAGGAATGATGATTTTAGAAACATGAACTTTCTACAGTTAGATATCATCAACGTTGCACCAGTGCCTTGATATGGGATTATGTATTATCATATAAGCTGCCTTTTATTAGCAATTCTAATGTATTCTTTGAAGGATGAAATTTTTACTGAGGTGACAGCCTCAGGGAATTAATAATTTTTCTCTAGCAGGCAGCCTAGAACTGTTCGATTTTGAACACAAAGGACACATTTCTCATACTTACACAGACAGAATGTTTGATCTGTTCTAGTTTCTGGCATCTAAGAATCATTGTATAAATGTTTCCTATTCATATCAGTTCCTTGCAGATCACTTCTGTTTCCATTGACTTTCCCTACATTTATCTATTTTCAGCTTATTATGCCAAGGTTGCTGGACTTTCTTATGATATTTCTTACACTCGTACAGGGTTCCAGGTACTTATCTTTTTAATGCTATCTTTTAATTAAGGATTTTTCATGCAAATTGAAAATTTGGCATCCTCAGTTCAAAAGATGTGTGCATTGTACTGAACAGAAAGGAGGAATGAAACAAAGAATTCCTGTAAGAATGCTTGGAAGGGTTTGCACATAGAACTTTTACACTTCCTATTATGAAAAATGGATTAGGACCTTGCTTCTGCGGCGATCCGAATTTAAACAGGAATGCAACAAATTGCAGATATAACCATAAATACCAAGATGCATCAGAAATAACACTTCATTTCATTAATATCAAATACTGAAATATGCTTACAAACAGAATGGAAATAAGACTAGCTCGGGCAATGGTAATTTATCTCTGAGAAGAGATGTGGCTGTTACATGCCTTTGAACTATGTTACAGTGAGGCTTGAAGGCGTATTTATTATTAAGAAATAATGGAAAACCCTAAACATCCAAAAACCTAACCCTAGGAGATGAAACGCCAAACTATGGGCCATATTGAGGTAAGTTTGTACATCAACTTCCCAGTGTCATAACTTTGGCATACAATCTCCGTTTGACACACACGGTACCTCGTTAGAAAGATCTATCAGAGGATTACAAATTGTTGACAGTGAATACTAAGTTAAAAACTCATATTAGCCACTGGTGGTTTTCCCAAAAAACATCGTTTAGGGCCTCAAAACAACTTCGGAAGTTTAGGGCCCGAAAAACTGTCAAAAATAGTACACTGTGCTACAATTAAGGAAACTGAAAAACTGAAAGAAACAATGGTGGGAGTCCAAGTGGGATAGGCGGGTGGCCACCAATATCCACCTAGATCATGCGGGCTGTATATAAGAGATGCTATTCAGAAGAAAGTCTGTTTTGTATGCATTTTTTTCTAGAAGGTACAATGTATATTGTGTGAAGAGTATCATGCATGTGCTATCTAACGTAGGAGTTCATCATACCATCCAATCCATCTTATCTAATTAATATTCTTTTCCCCCACATTTATAATGCATATAAAAATAAATCAATAAATTACATAAATTCAACAAATCATGGTGATTGGGACAGACCAGTAGTTGCAGTAATAATACAGTTTATTCTAAGTCACTAGACATGTGCCTAGATAGTCATATCACATGGATCTGCGATGACACATGTTCCAGACGAGTTTGGCATGTGTCTTGTTCATAAGACAGATGCCAAACTTGTGTCCGACACATGCCCTAATCGCATCCGGGGTTTAGGACACATGTACTATCAAAAAGTAGATGTGGGACGCATTTACAGTAAGAGGGAGTGGTTGAAGGGAAATACTTTAATATCCCCAATTTTGTGAGCATGGGAATTTTTCCCAATTTTGGTAATATTAATTAAAAGGGGCAACTAGTATTTTGGAGAAAGGTGGCAAGTATTATTTTTTGCAGATTGGCCGCAAATTATTATTTTATTAAAATGGTGGAAAAAGAAACTAAGTGGAAAATGGCCCCCACCAATAAAATAATATTAAAGGAGTCTAGAAAGATGGAGAGAAAATATATAAGGAGGAGTGACTCATTTTCTGGATCATCTTTTGGCTATTACACTTCATATTTTATCTTCTCTTGTGGTTGTTTAGCACAAGGGCCGGAGTGTTTTTTAGCACCAGGAATTCCAAGCAAAATTCCACTCTCATTCTAGAGAACTTCAAGTATCTCCTTGGTGAGGAAATTTGGGGAGCTCAATTCAGAGCTTCCATTGGACATCATTGCAAGAGTTTATTCACTAGTGTGTTTTTCTTGGGCGCGAAGGTATTTTCTGGAGCACATTGTGGGAGCAAGTGTGGGTTAGAGGCTTTGAGATTTCGTAGGGAATTTTCATATTGTTAGACCGGAGTTGGGACAATGATTTACCGAGCTAGATTGGAGGCTATTGCCTAGGTCGATTGTTCTATTTTTTGGTAAAGGCGCAAAAAGCTATTGACCAAATGTTGTGCAGGGGTTTAGAGAAGTGGAATCGGGAGAGATAAGGGATAGAGATAGGAGGTCCTCACCATTAACTATTGATTGGCGTGACCCCTATGGAAGTCAGTTGGTCCTGAATCTCCTACAACCTGCTGAGGAAGTGATCTATCTGCTCCCCCTTTTGCATTTGATACAACCACAGTTGATTCTCTAGTAGCATCTTCCTCTGCACGAAAGTGCCCTGATAGAATGTCGTCAAGGTGTCCCACATCTCCTTTGTCGTATTCTTCTCGGCAATATGCTGAACTACATGATCCTTGACCCCATCAAGGATTATGCACTTTGCCTTGGCCATCGCATCCTCATACTTTTCGTTATTAGCTGGGTCGACTGGGATAGCCATGGTTCTCAAGGCAAAAGCCTTGATTCAATGTCTATCTACAACAAACAGGATCCTGGCCTTCCAGATAACAAAGTTGGACGCCCCGTCCAGCCTATCCTAATCCCCCAGTTCGTTCATGGCCACCTCTGCTCTTCTTTTCGACTCTAAGTCTCTACTTCCCTCTTGGAAGTTCTCTCTTCGACTCCCTCTGAGTCTCGATTTCCCTCCTGGAAATCCTTCTGCCAGCAGTCGAATCACACCTCTTCGATCTCCTTTACTCCTGCAACACTGATCTAGATTTCTTGGCTAGAAATATGCCTAGGTAGCGACTCCCT
>APFE030655243.1:0-15922 GCA_000404065.3 Pinus taeda
TTTGCTTGTAATTATTTTAGAAAAATTGAAAACTCGCTAAAACCTAACAACAAACCTATTTTTTCTGGAATTGTATGATAAAATGGTATTCTAGTTTCAACAACATTAAGAAAATACTACTCTCCCTGAAAGCTATCCTAATGTTCTAAATAGTTAGTTTCCATATGATGTAGGGCATTCTTGTAAGCATCCTATAACTTTCACAGAAGTACCCGTTGAAAGGTTGAGGCAGTATCAAAATTAAAAATCCAAAATTATAAAAGTGTTACTAACAAATCTATCTAACCATGCATTTTGATCCCCCAACAGGCACTTGTTTCAAGATTCCATTTCGAGGCTTCCTTGACATGGGTTTTCCATCAGATTGATAATTGTAAGCATCACTCCCTAATCCACTTTTGATAATGTTGGTAGGAGCAATGAAGAAATCCATTGAAAGGGCAGGCGCATTGAAAACCACATCGTCAATTGTCCATGTTTCTTCCATTCTTGTTCTGGTATGGCTCACTGAACACTCTCCAAATTTAAAAAGAGTGACACTTGATCGACTTGAATGAGAAATCATCACAACATCTGCTGCTCTATAATTGTCACTAGTTGTTTCTATGGTGGTTTCCCAGTGAACAACATCTATTCCAGTGGCCTGAATCTGTGTAAGATGGGAATATTCCAAATATACGAGGTCGGTTTTTTGACTGAAATATCCAAAAAAATACATGTCTAATAATTTCTACAGATCCATCACTCCTTTCGTGCAGAGTTGAAGGATCAACGACAAGATTTAAAATGAAGCAATCTTCATCTCCAATTTTCTTTTCTCCTAAGAAACGAGCATTTGCAAACATGATTGTTGTTGTTATAGGATATAAACCCCAAGAATAGAAAGGTCAACAAGAATAAGGACGTGCATCATCACCAACAAGTTAATCTAAGCTTCATAGTTTCCATGGTCCTAAGCTCAGTCCCATGATTAGTGATTTGCATTTGAAAAAAAATTGACATTGCTAACAAACATACATGTAGTCTTGTTATAATATTTTTCAAGTTTAACAAAAACAACCGAATATTAACATTTGATTTTGATACTCAAAAAAATTCTACATGGTTCATTAAATTCAAAAGACCCAAATATAAAATAAAAATCTACAAGGTTGATTAAATTATACATTCTGTTTACCATTGCTTGAAATTAGACAAAATTAGAATTTTCATAAATAATTCACCTTATGCAGTGATTGTTGTACTAGGATCTAAACCAGAGTGGAAAAGGGATTAACCAAGCATAAGAACGTGCATCATTATAAACATGTTAATATGAGATATTATTAGAATAACCACCAATTAACTACGTTTGCAACAATCACCATAAAACTAACTTTAGCAGTTTGAACTCCCTTCTTTTTATTTTTTGCAACAACTCATGCTAAAATTCTCAACTCTTAACTTAACCACAACCTGATCCGAGAGCCTATTCTGTAGACAACAATGCATAATCTATTTGTGTATTTCTCATTGGATGAAACTGCAATCTAGGCCATAATCTGCAAGCACTCATATGAAGACATCAACCTTTGGTTTTCTCACCCTAACTGGGAATCTAGTCAATAACCATCTGTACTGTTTATGTTAACTTAAGCCTGCAACCTAGTACCTAGACTACATGAACACTTGCACTAATCTTACTGAAACTCGGCCTGATCATAGAGACTCGTGAATCCATGCCAAAATTGTGTCATTCAAACCACCATAACCAAGAAAATCATCATTTACCAAAATCAACCTTTGAGTTAAACCCTCTTTGCATTCAAGCATAGAAAACCCCTGAATTTTCTTGAATTCTGGCTAGCTGGTGAAGCCCATTACGAACCCACAAATTTTATTGAATTCTGAGTAGTTGGTGAAGCCCATTACGAATGTAGTTGTACAAATGATTTTAAATTCACTATGTTCTCAATTTGATCCTCATTCTAGGCCTACTCTACATGTATTAGCCTCACAACCCTGGCCAAAAAGGTCTCATTCAAACAACCATACCATACCAAGACAATCATCCTTCACTAAAATCGATCTTTATGTAACCTACTTTGCATGCAAGCATAAAACCCAAGAATTTATTGAATTCTCACCAGCTGCAAAAGCCAATAAAATGCAGTCATATTAATGCATTTACTTACTAGACTTGCAATTTTCTCTTCATCCTAGGCCTAGTCTACATGATTTCGTACTAAAACAATATGACTTTCACTGAATCACAAGCTTATTTTTAAACACATTTTGCAACCAAAATATCCTCGTTCTTGTGCCATCGGAATAGACAAACCTGAAGATCCCTATGCAAAGGCCGAGGAGGACCTTTGGCAACATGTGAACCAAGCTAGGGTGTGTGCCGCCAAACAATCTTCCCATTGCTTCCACCATGCACTTTACTCCCACCCAAAACTAACTCCACTGACCACATATCAGGCATCATTTTTCACAATATAAAGAATCTAGTTTCACTAGCCTTTAATGAATAATTTCGACAAGATTTTGTAGCCATTTCAGCTTTTGAGGATACCATTTTGACTTTTCCCACTATGTATGATCTCTTTATCGAATTCTGGGTAGGGTTACTTAGTAATTTGGATTAGTATTTGGCTACTCTCCAAATCTCTCCTTCTCACAATCTTCTTCAAATCTCTCAAACTCTTGGTATCACCAAGAACCTCCCTCTCAAGTGAGAAGACATGAGACACATATATAGGAGGAGCAACATTTTTTTGTCATAAAGGAGGAGTAATATCCATTCCTTGAGGAAAAGTAACATATTCCATTTAGATGAATGTAGCTCGTGCTATTAAGGAGTGGTATGCATGCCTTAGTTAAAAAGAGTGTAAGAGGAATATTTTATCACATGCTTTTAATGAGTGTAAGAGGAATATGACATGTCTTTGATGAGAGTGTAATGTGTCATTAAGAGAGAGAGAGAGAGAGAGTTATGTAGATCATTAGATTCATGAAGGAGAGAGGTATGAAGTGATTGAGGTGATGAAGGTGACCTGTAATTCCCTTTTAATAATAATATCATAGTCTCATAAAAGATAATAATAATAATAATATATTAATAATATTGATTATTAAGTCAAGATTGAACTATTAGGATTGATTAGTGATAAGTTAAGTGTTTTTCCTTCAACCATACTTGATTACCAATTGATGTAAGGTGATTTACTATTTTTATAAAGTCATACTTGAGATACTAGACATGACTTTCTATTTTTAGAAAGTCACTCCAAAATTGTCAAAATTGAGATTTTATTAAGGAAACTCATCCCTGAGCTTCCCATGGGTGGTATTTTTCTTTTGGAGAATATGGATTACACATCCCTATTGCATGCATCTTTGTTCCTTAGTAGATTAAGGACTCTACACCTTGATCTACTCCAAGGATCCAAGATTCCACACCTTTATATTTTAGATATTTAGGACTCCGCATCCTAATCCTTTTATTATAGATCTAAGACTCCACATCTTTATCTTTCATGGATTTAGGAATTTGTGCCCTAATCCTTTTATTGTAGATCCAATACTCCACATATTTATCATTCGTGGATTTAGGACTCCACACCCTAATTTCCATGGCATCTCATCTACCCTTCTTTGAAACTTTGTGCTTCACCTTAAGGTACTGATTGTGAACTCATACCCATTTGATAGTTTGTTGGTAAGGTCTTGTTCCAAGACTTGCACACATCACAATCTCATAGATCAAGGGAATCAAATGAATTTCATAATTACCTTATTCACATTTTACCAAGAATTGTGCATGAGTTCCATAGTCATTTTGGTTTTGAGGAAATGACTTCCACAATCATTTATAATTTGATCATCCTTGTTGGAAACTGACTAGGTCCCCTATTGGATCCTTCTTAGTACAAGCTTAAGCAATATAATCATAGAAATCATGTATCATCCATAGATAATAATGAACCAAATGTTCCACATAACCATGATCATCTATGGATCTATGTTTCTCAATCATAGATCACCATCCATGTCATACACATATGTCAAAACTAGGATACCAAAAGAGAAAACAATGATAATATGCACTTAACCAAAATCAGTCTTTTACACCAACCATAGATATTATCATAAGCACATAGAAACTAGGTGACCTAAACCAAGTCTATAGAATATAAGCATATACATAAGTCTGACATGCATAATCTTATATCACTTAATCAAAATCACCCTCTTCAAGTGTCATAAAATTAACCTTGCCAAGGTGGGACACTACAATATCTTAGAAAAATAGAGCTTTGTTAATAATGCAACTTTCTCAAATATGGACAACAATATCTATAGATTGTTGTACACACCATGCAATGTCACAAAATTCTAGACTACACCTTAAAGAACACAATGTCACACAACTCTAAACTACACCATAAAGAGCACATGCATTTAAATAGGTTGCATTTTTTTTTTTTTCATGTAGCATTTTAATAAAATCAGATCATTGATTGATTGTTGTGATTTTAGCATTTTTAGTTGTTTTGGGGATTTCTGTTTATGTGTTTTTTGAGTTGGGAAAATAGTTGTAGATGGTTGAGAATAATGTTCGCTTAACAAGTGAGGAAGAGGAAGAAGACTTATTTATACAAGTTGAAATGAAGGCCAATGAACTTCAATAGAGGAACTCTAAATTGGAAGAGAAAGTATTAAATTTCCAGAGAAAAAATTTCATCTTTAGATATATAGCATGATTTCTCTTTAACCTTTCTTTTGTTTCAAGGTTTTTTTGTTTTTAGTTACAAAATAGTGAATGTTTATGTCAATGGTGAGTGTAGGTTTTGAAGAACATGACAACCAAACGCAAAGGAGGTGGATTTTGTAAGTGAAGCAAAAGCTCAATTATATGGCTTGAAATATGTTGTACTTGTTGGTTTTTTTTATTGCATTGTTTTTTCATTTATCAATCATCTACCAAAAATCAAATTTATCTTAATGATGAGTCTCGGCATTTCAACAAGGGTGTTGCAACTAGTCCCAAGGATACTAGCTTTAATTATCAACCCGGGGTTTGTACAAACTTAAGAGGTGGAAATGATATATACAGTAGGATAAGCACTACTCAAGCTACTTTGAAGCAATGGACCAAACCAAGGTGTATAGAGACCACTCTATAAATGAATCTAGATTTGCAAGAAAAGAGATTGCACAAAAGGAAATTTCTAATCTACTTACAGAAATGGAAATTTTAATCTATTTGCAAAAATGGAAATGCTACTCTTCTTTTCAGAAATGTAAATGTTGACCTACTTGATCAAATTTAAAGGCTACACTATTTGCAGAATGTAGATGTTTCATTAAAAAGAAACCTAGTCTATGCATAGGAAATAACAATGCTTGAAATAGAAACCCTAGCTTAATAAGCATATAACAAAGAAAGGAAACCTAATCTACCTTGAATAAAGTAAAGAGCATGTAATCAACCTTTAATCATTTCATTCCAAATAGATTAGATCTAGTAACATAGTTCATTAAGTGCTTTCAGTGGAAGAAAGGAAAGTCCTAAATGGTCTTTGGTATTTGTTAATCATGCTTTCAGAGCCTAAGAGACATTATTTAGGGCTAGGAGGCAAAAATCAAGCTTCAAGGACAATTCTAGTAAATTTTGGAAGGCTTTTACACGACGTCGTAGGATAATACATGATTGCTACAGGATGCTACAGGATTGTCCTCTTTTGTTACACGATTGAGTTTGTAAGAATTTTGAGGGTGAAAAAGGTGATTTGAAGGCGGGAAAGGGTAATGGAGGTAAATAAAAGTTGTATGAGACCCTTTCCAATATTAGTACCCTTCAAGGGCCCATCTTGTGCAACGACCAATGCACACGGTGGCCTTGAACAACCAAAAAATATGCTCTCGATGAACATTTTTTTGAGGGATTTTTTGAGGTATAAATAAGGGAGATTGTGATATGATGAGTGTAAATGAAAATACTAACCCTACAAATCACAGTATTACCTACACACCAAATAAAGTTACTCAATCTTTCCAATCATCTAGAGCATGTTAATGATGTAAATTGCAAAAAAGTAGAAATAAAAAGGCAAGGATGAATCGAATTTTATTTGAAATCTTACTATTGCATTGAAAAACAACCTATCTTGGATTCTGCACAAGACCCACAACCATAAGAGATCATGCTTTCTCTGCTTAAATACATTTTCTAAACCAAATCACAAATTTATTGAAAGACAATGATGCAAAAATAATACTAATATGAGACCTAAATATTGCAAAGGAAAGTAATTGTAGATTTTTTTATTTCCCACGCAATATCCCCAACCACACTTCCCACAAGAGAGGTGATTTATAGACCTGCATAAACAAATTCTACTAGGAAGGGAAGAAAATACTGCTAGGAAAGGAAATGCATGAAAAAATATACAAAGAGAGAGACTAGAGCCCTTGGGTTGGGCCCTAACCCAAGGGGACTCAAACCCCTAAAGCAAACTCATATTGAAGATAGTAGCAGGCTTCTCATTAATATAAAATAATGTTCAAGTACATGATAAAGGAATGAAAATGACAAGTTCTAGCTCCTAACTCTTAGTAGTCTCTATCTCCTAAAAAAATTTGAATCCCATTTAGCCCTCACGCTTCCTTATTTATACAAAAATGATTGAGGGGTAGCCTCCTTGGAAAGAGGTTTGCTTACCTCCAAAATCCATAAAAGGTCAGTCTAACTCCCTGAGATCCTCGCAATCCTTGAGTGCATCAGTTGTTAGTAGATCTTTGAACTGTGGGTGAGTAAATTCAAGGAGAAAGTAAAGTTGTAAGTGAGTAAATGTAGGGACAAGCCTCCTACATGTTCTCTAGTTGCCTCCAACATATCGCTACATAGTAAATGCATTCAAATATTATGGACCCTTAGGATGATCCGACGACTATGAGGAGGTGAAGGATGTGACGTTCAAGATTTCATTATGATATAAATATTACAGTGTTGGCCCTTTGACATAAGCATTATGAAAAATTTTGGCATGGAGGATCCCTATACGATCTGATGATGAAAGTCCAATGTTCATTGCGTTGGTTCGACGACCGGATTTTGGTGTCACCCCATTTTCATTAAGTTTGTTCAATGGGCCAAAACCCACCTAACAGGTCGATGACATGAACCCCACCTAGTGTTTTAACCCAATTATGGAGTATAAGTTGTGGCAATTGTGCTCGATTTTGGAATATGAACTATGACAACACTTCTTGATATTGGAGTATGAACTACAGTTGTTATGCATGATTCTCGACTGCCAATTTTATTAAAGAGGTTGAACACCTACAACCATTCTTGTAAGTGGCCTACATAATATCACAGGAGGAAACATTGTATACTAAATGTATAACTCCAACCCATTGTTATATACACCACCTCATGCATGACTGATGAAACCTAACAAGACTAGCATAATACAAGAATCTAAAGGTATCCTATATATATATATATATTCACACATATAATCCTAGTGCTTGTAGAACCTTCCTCACAATTATATAATAGAAACCTCATGATTTAAGGTTGGTGATGTATACTAAATGACATATGAATATTTTCAATATAAGCAATCATGATATCAACACTTTGATATAATATAATTCAGGTGTGGTTAATATTTTTGGACCCTTAGGATGTTCCGATGACTATGAGGAGGCAGAGGATGTGATGGTCAAGATTTGATTGCAGTACAAACCTTACGGTGTTGACCCTTTGACATAAACATTAAAACTTATTTAGGCATGGAGGACCCCTAAACAATCCGATGGAGAAAGTCCAACTTTCATTGCATTGGTCCAACCACTAGATTTTGTTTTTACCCTATTTTCATTGTGTTGGTTTGATGGACCAAACCCCTCCTGATAGGTCGACGACCTAAACCCTACCTGTTGTTTTGGCAGCCCAATTTTGGAGTATAAACTGTGGTAACTATGCTCAATTTTGGAGTGTGAACTATGGAAGCAATGCTCGATTGTGGAGTATGAAATATGGAAGTTATGCCTGATTCTCAACTATCGATTTTGTCATACAGGTTGAACACCTACAACCATGCCTATAGGTGGCCTACATAATATCACACAAGGAAACAATGTATACTAAATGTATAACTCCAAGCCATTGTTATATACACCACCACATACATGATTGATGAAACCTAATAAGACTTGAAGAATAGAAGAATCACATAATAAGGATATAAGATTTTCCATAATACAAGGAATCCTACCTGTAAGTATGACTTGTGGAACATTATTCATGAAATGTATCCCTATTAGCTTCTTACAACAGTTAATTTCTTCCAGTAGTGTCAATAATCCCACGATTGTTTTACTCGACCTAATGGATATGCCTAAGAGATTTAGTATACCTTCATATTCATGTGTACTATGATATTTACCTATAATGGCCTATAAGTGCTCCAGTAATATATGGTGTTTTCCCAATTAGAACTAGCTACTGGAACTAGCCACACCATCACATTGTTACAATTTTGGTTTTCATAAGTGCTTCGAACTACTAGTAAAACAACCATCGACACATATGTATGTTTGTCCTTGTAACCAAGGATTAGCTTCATATAGAGTATAATTTGTCTCTTAATATAAGGGATGCACTCATGTGACACATGTAGTGAAGATAGATTCATAATTATAATTTCCATTCTTTTTAACTTTGTAAACATGGAAAGTGAGATATCACACAAACACATATTTATTTAATAAAATTTGGGCTATGAATAACACCACATAGGAAGGCAGACATACTAAGTGCCATAGTTACACTTAATGTTGGAGTTAACTAGACTCAAAGTCAATACACACATGAAGTTTATATGATTTTACTTGTGCAGGAGTGTGTGTGTGTGTCTCTCTCTCTCTCTTTCTCTCTCTCTCTATATATAAACTAAATTAACGTAGCCCTGTCCAGTTTTCAAGATTAAACACATCAAGTTATGATATTATTCATCTACATGGTTGAGTACAATTTTGAAGCCAGATTTTCTAGGAATAATCAACATACATAAACAACATAATCAACACACAGCTAAGGTACATAATCAACATTAATTTTTTAGATATGAGAATTTAACTACATCACACTTTTGTTTTCTTATGCCAATTGTACCAACTGAATTCAAAGAAAAAGACATAAAATTTATTGTTTACCACATATAAGAAATACTTATGTTAGATGGAGCTGGTAAATTGAGTTCGAGACTAAAAATATCCACCTAACCGTAGATAGGTTGCAACTAAGTCTCTCTTGCAGTTGTCAGTACAAGCAATCTTCCATGGCTTGAGAAGGTTGCTGAAAGGACAAAACCAAATATGCTAGTTGAACCAAGGACTCTATATGCCTAATGTACCTCCACCCTTCAATTAACACAGGTAATGGGCCAAGCAAATAAATACAGAGGTTTGTTACCTCCACCCTTTTGTCATAAAATGACTCAAGAATAGGCTAGTCCAAGGAATATAGAGGTTTTCTACCTCCCCCCTATCAAATAAGGGAGCTTAGAGATAGGAATATCCACCCTCAATCAACACCAGGGATTCCAAAGGCTTCACCTCCACCGTAAATTAATTTACCACAATGGGTCCACCCAGTGAAGGGAATTGAGAACCTACTTCCAAAATAATGAAATAAGCAAAGGAGATTGGGAATTTTTCTCTTACTAGGAATACAAGGAACAACCTCCAACCTAGTTATCAAGGGATTCCATTGAAGACCATCTCCCCTCTCTAACCCCATGGTATCCAAATAATTTCCATCCCCACCTAAAGGAATTTCCACCAGTTCTCCTTCCACTCAATCGAGATATATTTCCTTTTTTTGAGAGTTGTAGATGTGTAAGACTATAATGACTTAAGTTGTTTTGAACGTCGATCTCTGTAATCTACTATATACAAATAAAACTTACTGACAAATTCCCTTTCTAGGAGAATTTTACATCCGTCCCCATAAATTACCAAACACAAGCTCCTGAAACTACAGAGTGGTTATTTCACCATTTCTACATAGTGTCCTTCATGCAAATTGTGGTCATAATTCATCACTACTATGCTAGTGTTTCCTCCAAGTTCCATATTTAGAATTCATTAGAAAAGTCTTCCTACACCATTCTCTATGTTCTATTGTTTATCCTGTGTTACAATCTCTTTCCTTTGCTAGTATAAGATTCCCCATAGTAGTTCGAATTCATGTAGTGTTCCTTCATTTTCCTTAGTTTTTCTGTTTTACCTCAATTCTCACGCTCTCCCTCTCCCCCTTCAAGTTCTTCTCCTCGCATTCCTTCTTTGTCTTTGCTTGAATTTGTTCTCGTCCTCATCTAATTCCTTCCAATTAACTCGAATAACACTTATACTGGCATCATGTTATGGGTACATTGTTCCTCACATTTTCCTCTTCCATTGTCTCTCTACTCTTATGTCCACACTTCCTCAGCCCCGCCCCATATTTTTTTTTGGTTCATGGTGATCAAATGCCAACAAACCCCAACCCATTTTCCTCTGCCTATCATGTAGTTGTTTAAATTCTACTTCCTAGTGGTTATTTTCCAATTTGGGCCAAATCCTCTAGAACAATCAATGTTGCCCCATTTATCTTTCCATTTCCATATTCTTTTTGTTAGTTATCATTATCATCCTTAGTTTGATTTTGTGTCTTCCTGCCAAAGTATTGTAGGGAAATCACCAATGCCACTTAATCCCCTATTCCTTGCTTTCCATCTGTCAACCTCCATGGATTTAATAAAAGAAATCCAAAATATATCCCAAGTAGTAATCCTCCTTAGCACTGGAATTATGTCCCTTGACTTAGCCCATGTGCATAATTTTTTTTCAAAATATTTACAACATTACAAAGGTGAAAAGTGATCGGGGCTATTAGAAATCCCCTACTCGACCTCCCCAAAATAAAACTCCAAAAGTGTAGCCGGGTTACCATCAAGTGGGTCCACTTGACCCATCTACTCATCAGGTAGCAAGACAACCCGCAGGTCTGCTTCCTTGGACCTGGGGTAACTATTGTTCGAATTGCGTATCATCTCCCAAGCAAAACTCGAACTCATGACACTATTCACTAGTTTCTGTATTCAGGCTTCTGTGATCCATAATGAATTAAACAGTCCTTCAGTAGAAACCACATGAGAGAATATTTTGGCCGACACATTTCGAACCAACAAGTGTGGTTCATCATTAGGACCAGATGAACCTGGTCCTGATGATGAACCACACTTGTTGGTTCAAAATGCGTCGGCCAAAAAATTCTCTCATGTGATTTCTACCGAAAGACTTTGTTTAACTATTCATTAGTGTTACCAATAAACCACACCCTTTCCTAAGTGTTAAACCCTATGAGGGCAGGAAGGATCATCCCATCTCATTTATGATTTAGAATGTTTTGTCAACTCAAATCAACTGGAAACAAACAATGATGATGGTGATAATGGAGATGATGTCGAAATGAGGGGCAAGTGGAAAATGGATGGCCAGAATCTAGGAGGAAAAGGATGTCAAAGCCAATGGATGCAATCATGCACACACTATGCATCATGAGTGAAAATTGAGCTGATGAAGTATAAAAGACTTTACAGTTTGATGGATAGTGCTCGCCATAGGGGAGCGAGTGACAAACACATTATAACTTTTTGAGCACTCCTACTTCTTAAGAAATTATTTTATGATGGGTTTCCTTTTAAACTTGTGCTTCTCATGATGCTTGATTTGTATTTTTACTCATCATTTGAATGTCATATATTATATGTGCTTTTGCTAATTTTTTGTTGTATATATAAAATCCATTTTTTGTCAAAATAAATTTTGCATTCAATGAACTAATATTATAGATGTACATGTGTTATATTACTTGTGAAAGATAAAACATAGTCACTCGTATTAATTAAATATTTATGTAATTTCAAAGATTTTGCAACTCATTGCCAACCATTTTTGAAAAGTTCTAAATTAGCTTGGTCAAACAAACCCATTAACTTGGTCAAATCCAAGGGTGTGGGATGTTTCTTGAATCTCAACCTTGAAACTTTAAGCTTCTCTATTCAGGCTTTAGGTTTAAGTATGCACACTATACAATTGCATGATGTCAGTGGAAGTGAGATACCATTTCTCTAACAAATCCAAAGACTCACTATGGGCTAGTCTATATTTATATCTTGGATCTCACACTATGAGGCATTTTGAGTTTATCTTAGAGTCTCATTTTGGGATATTAGTATTACCTCTGTCACATAGTGTGATAATTGTTTAGTCAATTTAGTGTGTCCTAAATTGCTACATTAATTATCAATTCGGGAGTTGTAAACTGATGAAGTGTGACGCACTGTATGTGCAAGACAACCTCTTTCTTACTTTATTGTTTTCAGTTTTTATCTTGCTTTTGGGGTTTTGTTCTTGTTGGTCTCCTAAAGTTTCTAATGCAAATGGAAATCCTATTCTAAGGTCTTAAGAATATTTTTAAAGGTCAAGTATGGATGTAGAAATTAAGACAAGGTTTATGCCTCTTATGGTAATTTCCAAACTTAGCACTTCAAAGATCTCAAAACATGCTATTGATAAAATTAGAACTTGAACAAAAGTGTAAATATGCAGCTACCTAAATCAAGCAAAATATGAATTACTGAACATGAGGTTAATGTCTATGCTATTCCTCTAATTACAGAAATAAAATCTAAACTACTACACTCAAAACCAAAAATAAAGAAGTTGGAAACTAGTCACTGATTTCACCCATAATTCCAATATTTCGTCAATTAACTTCTAAAATGGGGTTAAGCTAAAGACACTGAAAATACCGTCATATGGCATGAAAGAATGAAATTTAAATTATCTATTTGCAGACTAGTCAAAGAAAAATCAATTACTTCACCTACAATCCGATAACTCACTAATTAACTTCTAAAACAGGGTTAAGCTAAAGGCACCGAAGATAACGTCAAGTAGCATAAAGAACTGATATCTAAATTATCTACTTGCAAATTAATGAAAGAAACATCAAATTACTTCACCTACAATCCGATAGCTCGCCAATTAACTTCTAAAACAGGGTTAAGCTAAAGGCACCAAAGATAACGTCATGTAGCATAAAGAACTGATATATAAATTATCTACTTGCAGATTAATGAAAGCAAAATAAAATTACTTCACCTACAATCCAATAGCTCGCCAATTAACTTCTAAAATGGGGTTAAGCTAAAGGCACCGGAGATAACTTCATGTAGCATAAAGAAATTGATATCTAAACTAGCTAAAAAGCAGTAAACAAATCTCACTGAAATCAAAGCATAACAACTGGAATTAAAAGCTAAAGTTCAGCAAAGGAAGCAAATCTCATATCATCACTTGATGCAAAAAACAATATTAAAAAGCTCGAGCATAACCTATCTTGAAATTCACTGATCAGTGTTAGTGGAAAATATAACAATGCTGTAAAATCATGTACAGGAAAAAAAACGATTAATACCATAAACAAATTATGATAAATGTATAGTGGAAATAAGAGAAAACACGCATGCAAAATATACAAAAATGAAAAGCAAAACCTCAGCTAGCAGGGGCCCTCTGCACAACCTTGGGTAATACGTTGTCACCTCAAAACCACGCTTTAAATAGTCATAAGAAAACAAAGTTTTTGTATTGCAAAACAGAGGATATGTCTCTTGGTTACAATAGCAAACTAATGCTAAAACAACAACATCAAGACTAAATAATTGCGTTGCAAACGCTTTATTTATAGAGGAAAATAGATCACTGTCTTTTGGAGAAAAATCTTCAGTAGAAGACACATAAACAGGGCAGAATCCGAAAGTTCAGCTTCTTGGTTGCCATAACCATTAAAGCTACGAAGGGTGGGTGTTAGATTGCATCATGGAGATAGCCTGCAGATGGAAAAATTGGATCCATGAACCCAGGAACGGTCTTGGACTTTTTCACGTGCTGGAACAGAGTCCTAATTGACGTAGGAGTCTTTGTTGACCATTCGTTGACCGATGTCTTTATTCACGAATTCGGCTGAACAGATATGACCTTGTCCATGTGTAGATCATTTTTGAGTTGTCCATGTGCCTCGTTTCTCATGCCGACACCTGTAACCTACAGAACAATGAAAACAACTGCGGAATTGCAAGTTAGCTGCGGAAAGTGGCTACATTCCGTAGCTGATGAACAAAATCTAAATCAAATAGCACACACAAGGATATAGTTTGAAAACCACCTAAATTCATTCCTAGAATCAATATGTAATAATATTTGATAGCTTATGAGGCACTGATGTGGGAAAATGGAAGAGAAAAGGTTTAGAAAAGTATGTAGAAGAGAGGTAGTTCTGGGGCTCAACATACCCCCACTGTGAAGATGTTGCATGTCCTCATGCAATCAAAACTATGACTATCCTTCCTTCAATTCATCAGCTCTGAGACTTCTGCTAATACATCTGACCTTTTCTTCTTCTTCCTTGGTGTCACTGTCATCCTGGGTTTCATCATAAGGCACCTGTATTTGAAGTTGATGAGGGCTCTGCTCAACTTCTTGTTCTTCTTCTTCAATTTCCTATTTTTCTTGTGCCACAATCCTAAATGCAGCATGGTATTGTCATGGATAATTTTGTCCAATTTATTTTGCTCTTTCAATGTCTCATTTTCCGTTTTGATATGCCTGTTCAGGACTTCTAGTTCATAGACTTCTTGTTTTAATGAAATTTCCTGAGTTGTACCAGACTGATTAGATGAAGTGCCCTGTTCTGTTGCAGTCTTTTCCAATGATTCAATAAAATCATACATCTCTTGCTGAGTTTGATCAATTTCTGGGCTGGTCTTTCTTGGATTGATTTCAAAATCTAGTTGAGGAGAAGGAGAATGCTATGGAATATGGTCAGGAGGAGTGATTTCTGGTGTCTGTTCTGGTGTTTCCCCTCCTAGGTCGATGAAGTGGCCTTCTTTGATTTGCATTTTCTTCAATTTGCCTTTAAGCCTTGAGATCCTTCTTAAACTCTGTGAGTTGGTATCTCCCTTTTCTATACTCTACTTCCCCTTTTTTTATTTTGCCTTAGTTGACTGTTCTTTAAGATGAATTAGCCTCTCGGAAAGTATATGTTCTTCTTCTTAAGAAGGTTCAGGGGTTTGATAAATATCTTCAACATTTATTTTCCCTTTCTGTTTTACTTGTTTTCTAATCTCAGTCAAAGTTTAAGACAACATTTCTTCTTTACTGGTTTCCTTGGTTATACTAGTAGGAGTATCTTGAATGTTTACATTTGTTCTTTTTCTCCTATTTTTTCTTGTTGAGCTACCCTCAAGCATTTTAGGTGGGTCCTGAAAGAAATTCCTAATTAGGAATTGTTCCCATGTATCCCCTCTCTCTTTCAATTGATTTTCAACCAGAATTTTAACAAGGCCGTGATGATAAAGATGAGGCTCTACATCATCCAGATTCTTTTGTATAGTGGTAGACATCTTTCTCAAGCTACTCAACAAGAAATAAGGCAGATTGATGGTTTGACTCTCCAAAAAATTCATTAATAACCTTATATGGTACATGTACATAGACCCATACCTTCCTTCACACGTAATGAATTTTTGAATTATCAACAGCAGACTTGTCCATTTTTCCTTTAGGGCTGAAACAAGAATTCCACGTTTAAAAACGGATATATCCATACCTGGGTTATGCAAAATGATCCTCCAAGCCTTTTCATCGAAGTCCTTATTTTTGAACCATCGTTCTCCTTCCTGTGGAAGCTCTGTTGCTGCTGCAATGGATGCCTTTGTTACCGGGAATTTGATATCCCCAATCTCGACTTCCATACCATTGAAGGACCTTGCAAACGTCTTTGTGACTTCTTTATTATGACCCCTAAACTTCT